>JAYESA010000012.1:54190373-54402873 GCA_036927795.1 Iris macrosiphon | reverse complement strand
TAACGCGACTTTCTGTTCCATTTTTTTTGTTTCAATCTGTTGTTCCGTCTTAGTGACTTTCAATCTGCTGCCAAATCTGTGTCTAGGAACTTGGTCCAAATATCTCTTCCTAGGAACTTTTAGGAATTTTTAAGCAAGATATTCAAAATTTTTGAAATTTTTTTATAGCCTAAACAAATATGCTAATAAATTTCATCCTAAACTTTTTCAAAAATAAAAATAATTATCTCATACCAAACATCCCCTAAAAGTTGATAGGGACAAAATTAGATAACAGAGAGCACACACATATACTCTATCTAATAATTATCTCTGACGTATATTTTTAACACAACTTTCTCTATTTCCAAAATAACTACATTTTCTTCCAAAACCCAAAAAATTAATCGAAATATTTAATAAACACAGAGAGAAGTAAAATTATCCGGATATGGCCATGAAACAATAACTCGGTCCAACCTCCAAACAAAAAATAATAATCCCTGCGGATTTGGTAAGTTCCTAGACAAAAGATTTGGTAAGTTCCAAGGCAAAGATTTGGTAAGTTCCTAGGCAAAAGATTTTGCTCATTATTATTTATCAAATCTTTTATATCTATCTATATAAATTTTCTTTTCCATGTCACTTCATTTTTATTGGGCCACATAAAAGCCACGTAGGATGGCTCATATAATAGTATGAGCCTATGGCTCATACCCCGTTTTCCCATATATATATATATATATATATATATATATATATATAGATAGAGATATATGTATATATATATAGATAGATACATAGATAGATATAGAGATAGATAGATACATAGTTATTAGTATAGATATACATATATATCATATGTGAGATAGATATATATATAGATATATGTGTATGTGTGGATATATATATATATATATATATATATATATATATATATATATATATATATATATATATATATATATATATATATATATATATATATATACATACATATGTGTTATATATATATATATATGTTAGCCTATATATATATATATATATATATATATATATATATATATATGTTAGATAGTTAGCTATGGTTAGTGTTAGAGAGGGGGATAGTTGGGTATCTCAATACCTCGAGATACCCAAGGTATTGAGGGTAGTAAGGTAAGAGAGGTAAGATATTGAGGTAACCTAATACTAAGTTATATATATATATATATATATATATATATATATATATATATATATATATATATATATATATATATATATATATATATAGAGAGAGAGAGAGAGAGAGAGAGAGAGAGGGTAAGGTATCCGGGTAAGGTATCTCAATACCTTGAGATACCAAGGTATTGAGATAAGTTGGGTATCGGGAATGAGGTAGTTGCCTATATATATATATATATATATATATATATATATATATATATATATATATAGTTAGTTAGTTAGTTAGCTAGCTAGTGTTAGTGAGGGGTAAGGCTTGAGTATCTCGATACCTTGAGATACTCAAGGTATTGGGCATCGGGGCAAGGTATTGGGTTTTAGCCTAGGATTGAGGTTAGACTTGCTTTTATATATATAGTTATATATATTTATGCATGCTAGTATATATTATGTGGGGTATAGACGGGGCGTATAGCTTAGGTCGAGGTATCGGATACCGAGGGTATTCCGGTATCTCAAGGAGGCGAGTTTGAGGGTTTATTAGCTTAATGACCTAGTTTTGACCTAGAATTTCAGGGGCACCCTAGTTTGACCTAGAGTTGACCGTAGTTGACCCGGTTGACCGCCAAAGTCAACTTTTGACCTAGATTTGACCCAGGGTTGACTTTTTGGACCCAGAGTTGACTTTTTGATCCAGATTTTATCGGTTTGACCCGTTTGACCTAGAACGACCCTAGAAGCCTATTTTTAGTTATTTTATATCTGTTTAACTTATTAGAAACCTATTTTACCTTGCTTTTCGCAATAGGTCCTTGCGACACCAGTTCGGATCGCTAGTTGCTCAGGACGTCAGGCGATTATATTCTCTGATAGTTTTCATTATCTGATGATTATTATGATTCAGCTTCTAGTATAGTATCATCTGATTTTCTGGCACGACACGGACTGGTATTTCTGGATTCATTTACTTGCGACACGTATATTTTATGTTTCTGGCCTCTATTCTGGAATCACCTACTGGCATCACCTACAGGCATCACTAAAGGCATCACCTACAGGCATCACTACAGGCATCTTTACCTTTATGTACCAGTGCTATGTATATTTTTTTGTTTCATACTTTATTTTCTTTACCTTGCTACTTGCTACAACTGTTTTATAGTTTTTATCATTTAACTGGAACTGCTGTTAGAGGTGTACTTGCTCCAGTCCTGACTGGACATATTTTTTCCAGAGTATCCGGAGGATTAGTGTCCGACTTTTTATGGACCTCAGCCTATCGATGGTGCAGACAGGGACCCTCTAGTTTATGAATGATTTTCGGGTTGGTAGCCGGGATCACTAAGACCTCAGTTGCTGTATTTATTAGCCTTTGGTACCGAATTTGTCTCCGATTTTGGATTAAGACCTTGTATTGTATATGATTTTGGATATTGATGTATTATTATTATTGATGTTGTGGTTGTTTTAGTAGCAGTTGTTTAGACTTTGGAGTTGTTAGTCTTCTTTGTTATCTTATCGTGCTTAGATTCGTGATTGAGTACATTATGATTATCGTTATGATATTGCTCCTCCGTTTGGAGTTGAGATCTTGATAGGTTTATATATTGATTGTGTGAGATTGTTAGCTAGATAGTAGACCTAGACAGCGTTCTACCGTCGATGTTGCGGCGTAGGCTGGACGTACCCACGACTCATGCCCAATTTTTTGGGAGCGGGTCGTGACACTCCCATCACATACGCCCTATTCCCACGCCTCAAGCTCGCCTCAACCATAACCGTCCTCTGTCGCTCCCTGACCGAGGCATCATTACCAGGTCCAAAAATAACATCATTAAACCCATCAAAAAGATTAACCTCCATGCCTGTGTCTCTCACCCACAAGAACCCAACACCATTACGCAGGCCTTGAAATCACCGGAGTGGCGCACAGCGATGCAGCAAGAATTAGATGCTCTTCTCTCCAATAATACATGGGACCTGGTTTCGCCATCCTCTGTCCAAAATTTAGTGGGATGCAAGTGGGTATACCGAATCAAACGTCTCCAGGATGGTTTCGGTTGATCGCTTCAAGGTACGGTTAGTCGCAAAAGGCTTTCATCAAAGACCTGGCTGGGACTATACAGAGACCTTCAGTACAGTGGTAAAGCCGGTCACGGTTCGTGTTGTTCTCACCCTTGCAGTAAGTCATGGTTGGTCCATGAAGCAGCTTGATATCAATAATGCGTTCCTTCAAGGGACGCTCAATGAAGAGGTTTATATGCCAACCACCTGGATTTGTCAACCAGGCCGCTCCCGACCATGTGTGCAGACTCAAAAAGGTCCTGTATGGGCTAAAACAAGCTCCACGAGCCTGGTATCATGAGTTACGAAGTTATTTACTCCAACTCGGCTTCTCCAATTCAATTGGTGATGCTTCTCTATGTATATATTGTCATGGACTCACAACATTTTTTCTCTTAGTTTATATCAATGATATAATTCTAACAGGAAACTCCACTGCTGTTGTTAATGATCTAATTTTAAAGCTTGCACAAAACACTACTAGAATAAGCGGGATTAGCGACATTTTTTAGCGACTCCAGGTAAAAACGTCGCTAATTTAGCGACTCCATGTAAAACGTCGGTAGACGTCGCTAATTGGCGACATTTAACGACGTTTAGCGACTTATGTTCAGTTTTTATAAGATTAGTCGCTATAAGTTCAATTTTGGTCGCTAAACGTCGCTAATATATCTAAGTTAGCGACGTTTAGCGACGCAAATAGCGACGTTTATATTAGAAATATTTAGCAACGTGTTTAGCGACGACCGTAACGTCGCTATAATTTAATTTAGCGACGTCCTTATTTGACGTCGCTAAACGTCGCTAAAATTTGGTTAATTAGGGCTCGGTTTCGTTTTTCCCCATGTGTTGAAATTTCGAAACGAAACAAAATTTCCCCCGCCCCCCCCGCTCCGTCGACCGCCTGCTCCGTCGACCTCCCCCGCGGCTACTCCGGCATCCCCCTCCTCTTCCTCGAGCTCTAGGTAAAGCCTAACTCTCTCTCTCTCTCTCTCTCTCTCTCTCAGAACACATGTGATACTGACACAGACACGACACACACACACAGATGGTGACACAGACACGACACGACACACACACACACTGACACAGACACTGATAAGGACCTAGGGTTAGGATTAAGTTTTTTGACATGGACACAGACACTAATATCACATGGACACAGACACTAATATCACATGGACACAGACTTGGGGCTCTGGCATGGGGCACTGCAGCAGTGCACCCAAATGGTGCCTGTCAGTTAGGCTTGGGGGCAGTCCCTAGGCAGTGCAGAGGCATGCCTTAGTGCATCTCAGTTTCAGTTTGGTATCAGTCATCAGTACTTATACACTGATAC
This sequence comes from Iris macrosiphon, assembly GCA_036927795.1. Lineage (NCBI taxonomy): Eukaryota > Viridiplantae > Streptophyta > Magnoliopsida > Asparagales > Iridaceae > Iris > Iris macrosiphon. Next base: position 54,398,324 of record JAYESA010000012.1, on the reverse strand, counting down.
GTATCAGGGACGGTGTGAGGTATCAGTACAGGCAATTGTAGGAGTTGATGCAGGCAAGGTATAAAGTCAAGTGTTAATAGGGTATATATAGATATGTAGGTTAGTGATGTTTAGAGATGTTAGATAGGAGTGTACTAAGATGGTATCTAGAATAAGCGGGATAGCATGCTCGAGCCTTGTAGTGGGCAGTGAGAAGGAGGTCTGCAACAGTGAGCAGGCAACCGAAGAGGAAAACCATCAGCACTGTGTCATTTCAGCAACCATGTATCAGTAAGTATCAACAAGTCCCACTGTATCAGTATCCATTTTCAGTTACATTTAGTGAGCTATGTATACTAGTTTTAGTTAGCTTAGTGTCCAGGTATTGGTTAGTTGGTTTAAGATGGGTTAGCATGAATATTGCTTATTTTAGACTTTGATAAATGAAAGTATGTATTATATCAGATATGATTTTTATAGTACGGTTAAGTTATGAAGCTAGGTGATAAACCACTGTATGTAATGATTTATATGATACATACTGTCATTTTTGCAGAAGTATCTAGAAATGGATATGAATTACTATCTGCGTCATCGTTCGTGGATGTACAACCGTCATCCTGATGACATGTGCGGTGTGCGGGATGAATTCATTGAGGGTGTACAGCAGTTCCTGCAGTTCGCCAAGGCGTTCCCTCAGTACATGGACGGTACCAAAATTAAGTGTCCGTGTGTGAGATGTCGCAACAGGAAATATCATCCAGAAGTGGAAGTTACGTATCATTTATACTCGAAGGGCTTTACGCCGAATTACTATCAGTGGACCGCGCACGGAGAACTTGTATCTCTAGCATCGGAGTCGGAGCCCTATGTGGAGCCGTATATGGATGTCCAAGACCATGATGCTTACGACGACGGGTTGGTGAACATGGTTTATGATGCGGCGGGGCCTAGTTTCAATCCTGACAATTATGATGCGGCGGGACCGAGTTTCAATCCGGATAATTATGATGCAGCTGAGGAGGCACCGAATGCCGATGCTGCAAAGTTTATAGAGTTGCTTGAGAATGCAAGGACTCCACTATATCCTGGTTGTGAGGATCATTCACCGTTGGAGGTGGTTACAAGATTATTGAGCATCAAGTCCGATTTTAACATGTCGCAAGAATGCTATAATCGACTGCTCGATTTGATTATAGAGATCTTGCCCGAGGGTGCAAAGTTGCCTAAAGACTTCTATCAATCTAAGAGGATGGTGAGATCGCTTTGGATGGGATACGAGAAAATCAATGCATGTCGCAACGGGTGCATGTTGTACTACAAAGACGACAAGGATGAAGATGCGTGCAGATTCTGTGGTGCTGATCGCTACAAGGCCACTGTTAGAGGAAAGTCTGTCGGTGCAAGGAAGCCTACCGATTCGATGCACTACTTGCCTCTGACGCCGCGGTTGCAGCGGTTGTTTATGGTTAAGAAGACTGCAGAAAACATGAGTTGGCACAGGCGAAAACAGATCGAAGGAGTATTGGATCATCCATCCGATGGAGAAGCATGGAAGCACTTTGATCGAGAGTATCCACATTTTGCCGAGGAAGCACGTAATGTCAGATTGGGGCTCTACTCTGACGATTTTACCCCATTCGGACTTTCGGGCTCCCAGTATTCGTGTTGGCCTGTGATCGTCACTCCGTACAATCTACCGCCTTGGATGTGCATAAAGACTCCGTATATGTTTCTAACCGTTATTATCCCGGGTCCGAACAATCCGAAGAGGAACATCGATGTGTATTTACAGCCTTTGATAGATGAGTTGAATCAGCTGTGGGAAGTAGGTGCCAACACGTACGATGTTTCTAGGAAGCAGAATTTTCAGATGAGGGCAGCACTTATGTGGACCATCAACGACTTTCCGGCCTATGGAATGTTATCGGGATGGAGCACCCATGGTCGTCTCTCATGTCCGTATTGCATGGACCGTTCTCAGGCTTTCCGTTTGAAACACGGAGGCAAACCGTGCTTCTTCGATTGTCATCGACAATTTTTGCCGAAGGATCATCCGTACCGGAGGAATCAGAATGCTTTTCGTGCGGGAGTTGTGGAGAAGGCCAATCCACCGCCAAGGTGGCCCGGATGCACGATATGGGAAGAGGTAAAAGATTTACCAAGTGCTATCGAAGAGCCTGCTAAGGGGTACAAGTGTGACGGATTTGGTCGCACCCATAACTGGACGAAGAGGAGTATATTCTGGGATCTGCCATATTGGAGCACCAATCTGATCAGACATAACCTTGATGTCATGCATATCGAGAAGAATGTGTTTGATAACATAATTAATACTGTAATGGATGTAAAGGGGAAGACGAAAGATAATCCGAAGGCCAGGTTGGACTTAGAAGACATATGTAGACGTCCTGCATTGCATTTGATAGAGGAGGGGAATGGAAAGTTAAAGCAACCTAAGTCAGTTTTCTCACTGGATAAAGAGGATAAAGGTAGACTTTGTAGGTGGATTCAGGGTCTCAAGTTTCCAGACGGGTACGTGTCGAACTTGAAAAGATGCGTCGACCTCAAGGAGAACAAACTAGTAGGTATGAAGAGCCACGATTGTCACGTATTCATGGAGAGGTTAATTCCGATTGCATTTCGGGAATTCTTACCGCAGGTCGTTTGGGACCCATTGACAGAGCTGAGCATATTCTTCAGAGATCTTTGTTGTACTAAGTTGCTCGTCGATCGTCTAGAAAAGCAAGAGAGGGACATTGCGGTAACACTATGTAAGCTCGAGAAGGTGTTTCCTCCTGGATTCTTCGACTCTATGGAGCATTTGCCAATTCATCTTTTCTATGAGGCACGTGTTGGTGGTCCTGTCGGTTATCGGTGGATGTACCCCTTCGAGCGCCATCTGAATCACCTAAAGAGAAAGGTGAAAAATAAGGCACGGGTTGAAGGCTCTATTTGTGAAGCTTATGTTCTCGAGGAGATTACAAACTTTTGCTCGACGTATTTCAAACCGCATGTTGCTACTATAGGACGAAAGCTCCCAGAAACGACGACGCATATCAGGAATCTAATGATGCAATACTCAAAGTATTCAATGCATCCGGAAAGCCCTCGGGAAAAATGAAGAAGAGATATTTGAATGACGATGAGCTAAGGGCTGCTCAATTGTATATATTACTCAATTGCGACGAGGATGAAGTGGAGAAGCTAGAGGGGTAAGTAATTAATACGTCCACGTTTACATCATCTCAATGTAATAGTATAAGATACTATTATGCTACTAATCAGCAGTTGCTTCATTGTTTTTTAGCACATATAATGATGAGTTGAGGTCGGTTAGACCCTACATAACAGACGAAGAAGTAGAACAAGATATGAGATGCCATTTTTCTTCTTGGTTGAGCGCATATGTAAGATGCTTGGTAATTACTTTTTATTTCTGCACTTGCAAAACAAATAACTTACTATCGCTACTTTGGTATTTAGGTCGATCGTCTAATATCACCCGAGACTGAATCTATTAGGACTCTAGCCAAGGGACCAATTACTGCCGTAAAAATATGGCCAAGTTTCTGTGTGAATGGGTTCAGGTTCAAGTCAACAAATGCTCCTATCAGAGACAGCTTTCTGGATCTTGATTCCACGAAAAACAGTGGTTTGTGTATCAAATCTACAAACTACAAAGACGTCAATCCGGGCAATGATTTTTTTGGCATCTTACGAGAGATTGTGGAGTTGACATATAATTATGGCCCAGAACCTGCTAATATCGTGCTATTCAGGTGTGAATGGTTCGATCCGATTCAAGATCAAGGTTGGAAAATTGACAAGCATGGCCTTGTGGATATAAACTACAAGCGTAGATATCAAGGCTACGAACCATTTGTCCTATCAAGTCAGGCTCAGCTCGTGTACTTCACAACTTATCCTAGACGGGGGACAGCGAGGTCGGATTGGTGGGCAGTATGCAAGACTAAAGCTAGAAATACCTTTGACATTGACGAAATAGCTTATCAGGAGGACGATCTACCTCTTGTAACAAATATTGTAGATGTGGACTCAACGGAAGTTACTCATTACACGAGTAATAATGTAGAAGATGTAGAATTATCCGAAGAGGACGACGAAGTAGATGAAAGTGAAGACGAGGAAGAGGAAGAGCAGGACGAGGAAGGCGAACAAGATGAATTTTCTGAAGATGATTGAAAATATAAAATATTCCATATAGAATGTAACTGTATTTGGACTGTAAATATTGCATGTAGAAGTAGATGTTGACATTAACGAATATATGTATTATATTTTGACTGTATAATGCTTTGAGATATGTATCACATTTCGACTGTAGAATGTAGTATATATTTGTGTTTCTCTATATTCATCATATGTTGTTATCAGATATGACAGGACGACGCGGAGGATTCGGCAGGTCCCGAGGTAGACAGAGTACCACTCCGGTACTGCCTACTGTTGGTTCCGGATCATCGTCGTCCAGTACTCCAGTATATCGATCAGTCACATCTCCGACTGCGACGACGTTGCGTGGCATCACTCCTGGGACGAGTAGTTCCAGACGTGATAGTACTCCCTCGTCCAGCGTTCCTCCTGCTGACGGAACCATGGAGACAGATGAGCATGTAGAGGAGGTCGTGCCGACGTTGTCCCAGCATCAGCAAGATCCTCCATGCGCACCACCGGAGAAGACGAGGACAGAGATTTGGGCCGACGGTACAAAGTAAGTCAATTAGATGGTTTAGTATATATTTGTGTTTCTCTTTATTCATCGTATATTGACTTTTTCAGTAATCTAAATTATTATTTCTGTATAGATATCGTCCATCGTCGGTTCAGAGACGCCTGGGCCAATTTTTGAGGAACAACTACGGTGGCCCTTGGATCAACTACTCTGAGGCTCCGGAGGAGAGGAAGGCGTTCTGGTTTGCGCACTTCCAAGTAAAAGTATATTAAATAAATCTTCTAATTTATGCATATTCGTGATGCTAACTTAATGAATTATTTATTGTAGCAAACGTATTTTTATCCTCCGCACCGGGCCGAGTTGATTGAGCGGCTCTTTCCTACCGTTGCCGCCAAGCTTATCCGAGATGCTCTGGATGACCAGAAGGCTCGTGATCGTGCTGGAAAACCGATCCAAGGTTGGATCACGCCTGAGCAGTGGACTGTGATGAGGGCTAGATTCGACGATCCGAGCTACAAGGAAAGGTCTAAGAAGGCCAAGGCGGCTAGGCAGAATGCTGCCAAGTGGTGTGGTAGCTCGATTCCGATGACGGAACATTTCCGTCGTTTGGTATATTTTTTCTTTTAAAATATATTATTTTAATATAAGTACCATAAAATGGTACTTGGAAAAAATATTTAAGTTTAGTAATAAAAAATATATTTTTAACAGGTACAGAGGGGTGAGGATGCAAACATGGTGACCGTCTTCTTGGCCACCCATCGCAAGGACGGAAATCTCATTGATGAGAGGGCCTCAGAGACCTATGTAAGTATTACTTTACTTTGTGTTTATTTTAATATAACTTAGGCAATTATTGAGTTTCCAAACATTTTCTAGGCCGAGTATCTTAGGCTTCGTGAGCGGGCGACTGCTAGTGCACCTACACCTGGAGAGGCTGGTGCTTCGTCGCAGCCCGGTCCATCTCCGTCGGCGGACGACCTGTGGGTGACCGCAGCTGGTGGTCTCCAGAGGGGTACGTACTACGGTACGGGCTCCTATGGCGCCCTGGTTGCGACGCAGTCATCTAGGGCCTCCCCGACAGCTGTGCATTCCACACACCCCTCGCAGTCGCAGCCCTCGCAGTCGTCGGCCAGAGTCCAGGAGGCCGTTGACCGTCAGATTGCGTCTCTCCGTGACGACTTGCTGCGAAGTATGGAGGACCAGTCCCGGTCCCAGCCGCAGGCGGACGATCCGATGCTCATCGCACGATTGGATATGCTCGACCGCAGCATGACGGAGCTACGAGAATTGACAAATGATATTAGAGCCTCCAATGATCGCAACATCATGGAGCTGCAGGCGTCACACCTATCGATGGGCGAGAAGCTGACGAGGATGCATGCGTCACAGCTATCGATGGGCGAGAACCTGACGAGGATGCAGGATTCAATGGGTGATAGCAGTACGAGGCTGTTATCTACCCTGGATTCTTACAACCAGCGACTCGCATACTTGGAGCGGGCACGGCCTCCACCGACGTCACTGCCTTCTCCATCGACATCGGTGTCGATTCCACGGGACGAGTATGAGGAGTTGTTATCCTTCAAGCGCGCCGCTGGTCAGCCTCCTGCAGATCCGTAGTAGTATAGTTATTTTTATTATTATTTATGAATTATTGATACTTCAACAATAGACATGATGTATGATGCTTCTTGTGGTCTTTAATTTTTTAGTTAATTTAATTGGATTATATAGTTATCCACATTTAATTGGATTGATACTTCTTGTGGTCTTTAATTTAATTGGATTATATAGTTAACTAGATTGAATCATGTTGGTGTGTATGATGAAGATGATGTAAAACTGCAGGGAATCACCAATGTTTGCTTCTGCACATTATTTTTTTTTATTTTTTTTTAAAAATTAGCGACGTTATTAGCGACGTTTAGCGACGTTTAGCGACGTTAATTTACGTCGCTAATTACGTCGCTACTTAGCGACGCTGTAAAACGTCGCTAAGGACGTCGCTAATGGCGTCGCTAATTACGTCGCTAAACGTCGCCAATTGCTGACATGGCAGTATAGCCAGGTCATTAAAGACGTCGGTGTAACGTCGCGATAGATGTCGCTAATCAGCGACGTTTAGCGACTTTTCTAAACGTCGCTTTTTAGTGACTTGGCGTCGCAAAACTTCGCTAAATTTAGCGACACATTAAAGTCGCTAAAAAACGTCGGCATAGCGACGTTTAGCGACGTTTTTTGTTTTAGCGACTTGGTGTTTTCCGACTGCTTTGAAACGTCGCTAATTACGTCGCTAAACCTAATTAGCGACGATTTTTGGTTATTTAGCGACGTTTTTAGACGTCGCTAATTTGACTTTTTCTGGTAGTGAAAGTTCTCTCAAGGATCTTGGCAACCTCAATTACTTCCTTGGAGTGAAAGTTCTACCCACTGGTGATGGTATCTTTCTCTCTCAACAGAAGTATGTCCTTGATCTGCTCACTAAAGCCGGGATGGCAGATACAAAACTGGTCACCACTCCGATGTCATCTCAAACTTCTTTGCTGCGTGATGGTGGCACTTTACTTTCGTCCTGATGTTGCATTTAGTGTAAATAAACTGTCCCAATTTATGCAGCAGCCGACTAGTGGACATTGGAGTGCACTGAAGAGAGTGCTACGTTATCTCGCTGGCAGTCTTGATCATGGCATTCACATCCCCGCCTCTGCTCCTTTAGTGTTTCATGCCTTCTCCGACGCTGATTGGGCCGGTGATAAGGACTATTTTGTTTCCACCACAGGATATCTATTATATCTGGGGAATACACATATTTCCTGGAGTTCAAGGAAACAACGGTCTGTTGCAAGATCTTCAACAGAAGCTGAATACAAGGCCCTCGCCGACACTGCCTCTGAACTGATGTGGGTGCTCTCTCTTTTTGGTGAGCTTGGTCACAAACAGTCACAACCACTGGCCGTCTATTGTGATAATTTGGGGGCAATAAGCCTAAGTTCCAATCCTGTTTTTCACTCTCGCATGAAACCCATCGCCTTGTCGTATCATTTTGTGCGTGAACAAGTTCAGAATGGAACCTTTCGGGTCGCATACGTCTCCACTGATGATCAATTAGCGGATGTGCTTACCAAACCTTTGCTTCGTCCGCGGTTTGATACACTGCTTAACAAGCTGAATCTCTTCCTACGGACGTTCAACTTGAGAGAAAATGTTAATAATAACAGTGCTTAGCATTATCTTAGTTTCTGTTATTTATATCTCTGTTGTTATCCCTTATAACAACCTACAACCACTAGGAGATGTCATTATCCCTTGCAACCACTTGGAGACTTTATCTTCAAAGTTGTTAAAACTCTCTTGTATAAGTATCTGTTTCATTTAATAAGAAGTAAAAATGCATCTAAGCATCCTTATAGCCACAACCTCTACTTAGAAACATGGTCTATGCAGAATGCACCAACTGGTAGAGTTAAACCACATTGTTAAGACTTAGGCTCCTTCAGTTGATGGGAAATGGATTTTATCGGTTCGTCTGTGAAAGAATATCATTTCTCCCGTAGAACTTATGTAGTCTTTCTTGACCGACGGACAAACATTGCAAACTGACGCATAACTTCTTCTTACACCTTGGGTAAAAGAAATGAGTTGATAGCCGACGATACCAAATTCTCGTGGGACAGACTTAACACGACAATGGTGAATGGTAAGTCAATATAATAACATATAGTAATATTTTACTATTACGCTCGAGACTTTTTGAACGTTACATTGCGTATCTTTTGGGTCCATTGTCTTCCAACTTCCGATATTTATAAATGAAATATTTATAAATGGGAGAACTAATACACCCATGTGACTCGATCCATTGATCTTCTGCCTCCCAGTCAGGATCTTATACTTCTTTTCTGTAACCACAAAAATAACTCAAATTCGACATATTTTACTATTTTTGATAATCACATCTTAATAATATTTCGGTAATTGTTTGATTATTTCTTTTTTCACTCGATATTATATAGTTGAGTCACCGTTTACCAGTCACCACTGTCAGTCCAGTCCACTGAATAATTTCTCCAAATTCTGGTGAGAAGTTGGACCAAAGGGCCGACCCATAGTACCATACACCTCAGCGAGGGAAGAAGAAAACATACTTTGTCGGCCAAGTACAGGCTAGTATTGGCTAAAACTCAGCAATTACATAACCTTGAAATGAACTTGACAACATTAAAGTAGTCCAAATATTAGTATATTGCACAAGAGAGTTTCAAAGGACGATACAGAAAAGAAGAAGAAAAAAAACTCAAATGAGGCGGGCACAATAGTTTCAAACTGAAGCTTTCCAAAGGCCTGGATCTTGCTAACTGCGGCACGATCCAACAGGCATTATAGTTTCAAACTGAACTAGTTTTTTTTTTTTTTGCCAGTTACAAATGCTAAATGCTCCTCCACCAAGACATTGGCATCACAAAAACTTTTGGAGTATTCAAGGTATTTACACATGTATTAGAGGTTTAAAACTTTAAGCTATAGTATAAGTACTTCGTCATGGTTCCTTTACTCGGCCAGTAGACCAATAAACAAGCAAGTCTATATACAAAATAACAGACATGCAGGCACCTAGCCACATACATATTCATACATATTATGATTGGATGGGTTTTCAAGCTACGCTAATCTCTTCCAACGGAAAGCTGCATTTAGCGGAAGATCTATATCAACATCGGGCCAAACATATGGTTCTAACTCTACGTAAGCGTATGAGAAAGGAACTGACGAGGGATTATATTTCCTCGGCCCTTTCCCTACAACTACATCTCAACAACAGCAGAAAAGCTCGGTTCTCCGGCCAAGTCTCCTGAGGTCCACCTCTTGAGCATCTCCAGTGCTGCCTTTGGCTGGTCCATAGGAACCATGTGACCTGCATCATGTACCTATACAGGAAAATAACTACTCAAGTCTGATTGTCGCCCTACTATGAGCATGACATAGTAACAATAAGGAGCTGTAAAGTGAAAAATCTGAAAATCGATATTTTGCATACGCATTGTGGTGAAGTGAAGCGAAGCAGAATGAAGTAAAAAATCTTCCGTTTGGATACTTTGAAGAAGTGGGGGTTAGAAGTAAAAAATTCTAAAGTTTGATGTTTGGTTGGTTGTTGAAGTGAGTGGGAAAGTATAACTTTTTGTTGAAGTGACATAAATAGTAAATCTTGTTGATGAAGTGACCTTCCAACCAAACACACAAGATGAGAATAAGGATTTCCCACTTTCGCACTCCATTTCGTTGAAATAAAAAAATTTGATGTCAAAACTTTGATTTCGTGGCAGACAAGATTTACTGTTCAGGTCAATCATAAAAAATTATGTCTACAAATCCTACAAGTGGTCCAAAATTCGGATTTTGACCACTTCCGCACTCCAAATCTGCGAACCAAACTGCACCTAAATACTGAAATAGTGAAATGGACTGTAAGCATTAAATAAATACAAATATTCTCCTTGGCACACGACTGCTTTCAGGGAATGTGGCAAGCCTCCTACAGGATTCCTATGCATATAGTTTGGCTGGAATTCAGTAGCAAACACGTTGCAATGCTGGCTGTATATACTTGGCATTTTATTAAGACTATCCCTTCGACACTATATAACAACTAAAACAACAGGTTATACATAAAACCAATAGGAAGAAGTACATAACTGATTTGGTATTTTGATGAATGTTCACATTCTTCAATTTGTTATCCATTTAAGATTTTTTTTTACTCTCTTCATTGTTCCCTCTGTGTGTGTATGTGTGCGAGTGCATGTGCGCATGGTGGTGATGGGGTTGTATACATGTAAAGACAGACAGTACACTTCAATCAAGTACTGTGAACCACAGAGAAATGCAAAACATAATGTTGAGTACTGACCTTGAGGAAACTTAGAGAACCGTATGATTTCAATGATCCTGCTTCCTTGCCATCAACTATGAATGGTAACATTGGAGCTTCAGCAAAGATCTTGTGACCTGACCATTCCATAGCGTTGACCCATCTGAAATTCCCTGTACAGATGAAAATTTTACAAATTTATTTGCATCCAACGACTATTCTTCTGGGCCTCAACAATTTAATATTTTTTTCCCTTGGTGCTCCAAATTGCTTTCATGAGGTTCAAAACAAAACATAATTATCACTCTTGTTTCATGGTTCGCCCTTAAATTTATCGTTGGAACCACAAGATGTATTTGTGTGAATGTATTAACACAGATAAACAATTATACCCACGCCTTTTCTAATGGACTATTTTTATCCCCCAACAGTCCTTATGAACTCCCAAGCTCGCAACTAACGGATATACTCTAAACTACCCTGAGCACACCCACAGAATGTTTGAACATTTCATCAAATCCTGCCACATTATAAAAATAAGGAATTAGATGTTCATTATATATCAAATAATATGCATAAACCAGGATGTAGAACTAAACATCATTCCTTTAATATTTGCAATGTATAATATGATTCCATAATTTGTAGACTTTTACTATAACATCCTCAAAGGGGGTATTGAACAAAAACAAAACATTTTTGTAAATCTGAAATGACAAAAACCAGAAACAATGGGGGTAAAGCAATAATTAGGTTGAGGAATAGAGCAATCAAACCCAGAATCCAATATATTAATTAGCAGCCAGGAAGCCTACTAGAAGAGTTAAAATGGGTAGTAGATCAAATGCTCAAAAGAAATTATTTGATTCAATCAGTAATTGGCAGACAAATGCCATTTCATGCCAAACTCAGATTGAAAAAGGTATCAAATATGAAAACCAAAGCTACGTAACAAGTTCATATTGAAAAAGGTTGAAGGTATTTATTACATCCATTAATTACTTTAGTAAGAACTAGAAAAGTTTGACAGGTATTTACCATGTGGTCAAACAAAAAAAGTATTAACAACCAAAGAAAGAAGAGTCACAGGAAACTTATTTGTATCACATTAGTTCCAAACATCATCAGAAGTGCATAGCAAAATTAACAACAGTCCAATCAGCTATATTTTCAAACGGAACTACGCAACTGAAATCATCTTTCACTAGATACACTTTGATCCTTCCGTTACTGAGACCATGCAGCCTGTGAGCTTTATCTATGTGATTGATGGTGTGTCTCTTTCCCGCAAAAAGATAAATTCGAGACACATACATTTTCGACGCACCCTATATAACCTTTTAGCTTTAATAGTACTCAAGAACGAAATAATGTTTAATTTGAAACATCCCCCTTTGTACTTGAATTTATGCTTCGAGCACCTTCCAACCTTTTTGTGATAACCAACGCCAACTCTTTTGATCTTCGAAACTCTTTTTCAATCTTGGTTCTTAAAGAAGATTTTCTTCGAGAACAACACTTCTAACTTCTTATATTTAATCCTTTCTCTCAATTTGGTAAAAAATGTTTCTCTTCTTGCAACAATTTTTTTTCTCTTTTACGATCTTTTTCACGAGTTCTTTCATTTCTAGTTGATGCTTGTTTTTCTTCTTTCTTCACTTGAACTCTTGTTGTATGAGTGTTTTTCTTCTTCTCCAAACATGTCTACGACCACAAACTTGAGATCCTCCACAAATTCGAACTCATTGTTCTAAATATCGGAATTAGTCAGTGTCTAGGCACCTAGATGCTAGTTGACGCCTAGGCAAAATTAGACGCTAGGCACCCGGTATCCGTAACGACTACTGCCGCCTAGCGCTTTTACAACCTTGCTCGAACTTGAGAACCTCTATATTCTTGGCTACCGCCGCAGCTGCCCTTGCACTATATTTCTTTTTTGGAACCAGTATGACCTCTCACCAATCTTAACTTTCTTTCAAAAGATTTATTCACATATTTTTCTTTTTGCTAACTCTCTTTTCTCCAGCTTGGAAGGATCCTACAATTTGCGACAATTTAGTGATGTTTACTTTGCTATCTAATTTTGAATCTTTGGAAAGTTGATCACCGTACCAAACTAAAGTTGTTTCTATATTGACCGCAACTTCTACTTGAACAATAATCGATGTTTGCAACACGATCTCAACTTCTGATTTTTTTTCAATATCTAATTGCACAATCTCTACAATTTGGTCGATTCTTAAAGGTTTTCTCTTCATAAATTGCTTGGGCTAAAAATCCTCATCTTCTACATCCTCTTTTATTTGCATCTTTTGTATGTTTTCCCAAATAATTTTTGTTATTTCAGTTCTTAAACCTATATATTCACAAAGTCGTTGAAGCAAGAAATGTTTCGTGAAGCAAGCTCCAAAAACTAGAGTTGAGCATTATTCGATTTTGGACCGAAAACCGAACCGAACCGAATAAAAGATTTGGTTCGATTTTAAAAAAATCGGTTCGGTTTCCGTTTTGAAAATACTGAACTTTTTTATTCGGTTTCAGTTTTGGTTCAAAACCGAAAACAATAAGAAAATTTAGTACACTCCATTCCTATATATAAACCGATATATATATATAGGTAAATGGAATATGAGCCATAGGCTCATATTCTTATATGAGCCATGCACATATGGACCAATAGGAATGGATTCCTGCATCCCATGTGCACCCATGTGCACTAGTACACTCCATTCCTATTGGTCCACATGTGCATTGGCTCATGTAGAAATATGAGCCTATGGCTCATATCCCTTTTTTCCTCTATATATATATATATATATATATATATATATATATATATATATATATAGGTATTAATATATATATAGTAACTAAATATTCGTAGATATATAGTATATACTAAATATATATAGGTATATACTAAATATATCTAGGTATATTTAATTACTATATATATTAACAAAAAAAAGTGCAAATAAAACGAAAAATCGAATAAACCGAAAACCAAACCGATTTAATTTGGTGCGGTTTGTTTCGGTTAGGGGCCATTTCGGTTCGGTTTCGGTTTTGCTTATTCGGTTTTCGGTCCAATTCGGTTTTCGGTTATTTGGTTCGGTTGGAAACGAATTAACCGAATGCTCACCCCTACAAAAAACTATTCAAGAAGTATTTGATAAAGGATTTTTGAATTAAGGGAGGATGTTGGAAATGATAATCCAAATCCTAGTTTGCCTGTATGCCCGGAAATGAGATTGTCAAAAAAATTGATTGGTTCATAGTCGTTCTTTATCGTAGGATTATATAAGCCGATTGTTACTAGTTGGATAATAGACTAATTATGGTAGCTTGGAATATTATAAATACAAGGAGCCGGAGATGTGTTGTTATGACCAAAATAAGTAGGATAGGAGAGAGAGAGAGAGAGCGAGAGAGGGTTAAAGTAATATGTCAGCTTTTGTAGCCTTATATGCACAAGTTTTGTAAGCTTTTTGCAAGCTTCGGTTATATTTATTTTATAGTTGATTTATATTATTCTTTTTGGCAAGCATGCTTAGGACCATGTCTACGGTCGTTTTCTTCTTCCACATTCTTTGCTTCTTCAATTGCGTAAACCAAGTGATCATATTTTTATCAAGGGGGTACACATAATCTTTTCAACAATCTTAACATTGGGGATTTCTTCTTGATTTACCTGGATTTGGTTAGAAATGGAGATCACCCGACAAAAATAATAAGAGACAATTCCATCTCCCTTCATCAATTTGTCAGGGTCTGTACTTTCTCTGTACCTTCTTCACTTTCTTTGTTCCTCTATAACTTTTCTCCAATATAATCCATGCTTTGTTTGTCGTATTTGCTAAATAAATCCTCTAACAACTTTCTCTACCACTTGAAGAATGAAGTACGCCTTGTGGTCCTTCATCGTCTCTTGAAGTTGTTCCTTTTCTTTAGGAAGCACATCAAACTCCTGGATGAGACGTTTTCTTCCACTAGATCCTACAAATTTTGGGATTGGAACAAGCATCTCATTTGAATGCTCTACAAATCGAAATTCTTCCCGGTGAACTTCGGAAGCTGTGACTGAAGGAAGAAACTGATGTTCGACAACATCTTCGACTCGAACAACAATCACGACGACAACAATTTTCCAAGCTCTTGGCTTTGATACCACTTTTGATTTTTTATATGGAGAATAGAAGAATAACAATATATATAGTAAATATAAGGATTATTTTGTATAAGGGTACCAGGTTTATGACCTAATTAGACTTTGGGTACTGGGTTTGTCCGTTTTAGACTTTGGGTACTCGAACTTTTTTAGTGACACATTTTAGTGACGAACATTCGTAATTAAAGACTCATTTCATCACTGAAAGTCAATTTTGTCATTAAAATGTGTCACTAAAACGTTCGAGTACCCAAAGCCTAAAACGGACAAACCCAGTACCCAAAGTTTAATTAGGTCATAAACTTGGTACCCTTATACAAAATACTCCTAAATATAATAGTTGCTTGCAATAAGCTTGCCAAAATTCACGCTTCTTTAAGGTTACAAGAGCTGATCTCCCTTATTTTAATTCTCTCTCTCTCATATTCTACTCTCTTTCTTATGGTCATAACAACCTCTTCGCACCTTTTATTTATAATATTTCAAGTTACCATAATTAGTCTCATAGCCAACTTGGAAACAACCGACTTCAACAATCCTAAAGTAAGACCGACTATGACCCATTCAGAAAATTTTGACCATCTCCTTCCCACCCATGCATACAGCCCCACTAGGATTTGGATTATTTCCAGGAGAGACGGAGAGTAGGTTTGCCAAGTTAAGAGACAAGATACACTGATGAGTGATCTTCTGCTGAAATTAAGAAGTTTGACACATTAGAGACTATAGACACTTCTGAGCGACCTCGTCGAGAGATTCACAAGTTCAGCTCATTAGCGACCAGAGACACTCGTGAGCAAACTCTCTGAGGTCCTCCCTACTCCCACTAGAAACAATCATAGGACCTAAGTCTACCATGTTGATACACATGATTCTGGCCCTGAAGACGACCATTTTGAGCTGGTTAGTTGATTCGGAAGTTAGAGAAGCAAATGAATTCGCTTGATTGTAAGCAGTTCTCCTAAATCAAAGAGTTATTATAGGCAACAAAACAAAGACAATTCAAAACAACATGTCCCTGCTGAAAAAGAAAACATCAAAAAGACTTGATGAAGCAGACAATAATTATGAGTCAGGGCTCATTCAGGAAGTATATGCACTAGAGCAAGGTGCTAACGATGTTGAAAAGGCTTTAATGTCTACACTCTACACTCGACAAGTTAGGTGCATGCTCATTATCGCTCAAGTGATTCTGTTGGACCTGTTGCACAGCATTTACACTAGTCTGTTGGGTCTGTTGCACTGCATCTACTTGAGTAGTTGGGACAGTTGCACTGCATTTGCATGATTTGCATTCTTAGATCCACGAAACATAGATGAGAGTGATGAGTATATTATGAGTCTACAACAGACTCCAATAATGTTGCAGAAGTTTTTAACTGGGGAGGTACGACTTGAAAGCAAGGTTTAAAGTACCGGCCGATACGTATAGCTATCGGCCGAATCGGATCGGTTTTGACCAAGTCCGATTTGATGCTGGCTAAAAATACCGGTATCGACCGATACAAAGGAAAAAATTATTGTATTGGTCTGATACCTATTTCATACGGACCGATACAAACTGATACGGAGGAGGACATAATTAAAATAAATTGAATCTAGTATCCAAACAAAGGAAAAACCCCAATCCGTGTCAAATCTAGCATCGAATCAAGAAAAAAAGAGAGTAAAATCAATAATGAAAATTTGATACAGTTAAAGTAAAATCAATAATGGAGAGTAAAATTTCTATATATAGGAGGAAAAAATCTTATAAAAAAACTTACCTCAACAAGATCTACCATAAAATTTGATTTCCAATCCGATCTCCTCTCCCCGCTGATTTCCAAGCCGATCACTCCACAAAATTTGATTTCTCAACAAGATCCGCCACAAATCATATAGGCGGAGAGCGAAAACGGAAAAAGAGGCAGAGAAGAAAGGGAAATCATGGCTGATCTCTCCTCTCCGTTGAATTCTTCCGGAGAACATTGGAGGCGGAAAGGAGAGAATGGCTCATTTCTCTCTCCTCTGATATTTATGTTTTAGGTTTTAGTTAATGGGCCGGCCATTATATTAAAAAAAAATTAAGCAAACATAGGATTCAAACCCTGGACACGGAAGAGACGTTAATTTATCCATCATTCTTCTAACCAAATTGTCAATGAATTTTTATGTTTTTATTAACATATATATGATATATATCTAACTAAGACATAGTTTATATACTATACTATTTATTATTGTGTGTGTATATATATATATATATATATAGATATTATTGTATCTAACAAACATAGTGTATCTAATTATGATATATATATATATATATATATATATATATATATATATATAAACTAAAAAGATACGTGCATGTAATTATGTTATCAGGAGATACATATAAAAATATGTTATAAAAGATTCATATGAAAGATAAATAGGGTATATATATATATATATATATATATATTTTATCTTTCATATGAATCTTTTATAACATATTTTTATATGTATCTCCTGATAACATAATTACATGCACGTATCTTTTTAGTTTATATATATATATATATATATATATATATATATATATATATATATATATATATGACTCACTTCATGCTGCGTACTTTTAGTATATACTATATATATGGAAAATAGTATATCATCAATGTGATTTAACCAAGATAAGACAAATGGTAGCTTTAAAATAGTCGGTTATCTTAACATATGTTATATTCTATTAAGTTTGTCATTTTATATAACTATGTTAGAGTAATTTTAAAATGTTAAACTATATTAATTATTTTTTATACTACATTTGCAAGATAACATAACGATGCCAAAAAGTAGTATGCCGGAGGAAATGGATGCTGGTTGGAGGCATGACAAATGTATTTATGAAGGATCGCAGCTCTATGCAGTTAATAACGGTTTTTTCATGATAACGGTCCAGTAGAGTTATAGATATATCACCGATATATCGGTTTTATAACGGTAAATATCGGTTTGCATTTTTAACACAATTTTTATATATGAACAATACATTTAATAGTTTTCTATTATAAAATATGCAGAAAGTATACATATCGTCGAGAAATCCAAGAGATCCAAGATAAAGGAGATCACTTGAGGAATTATATCTCTGAATAAGTTTGATGCATGCAGATTTTGATGGCAGAAGATGTAATCTCATTCTCCATTAATGTGAATGTCATATCATTCAATATCGGTTTTTCTGTAGCAAAACCAAAACCGTAAGAAATCGATTTTTTTGTAAACCGATATTTCGAACAATATCGGCCATATCGGCCGATAATATCAGTTTCGATATTTTACCGATATTTCTGCAAAAAAATATCGTTCCAGGACCGATACCATTATATATCGGTTATATGACTGCTTAGGCTCAATGTAAAAAAAAATTGTCACTTGCTGAGGACAAGATTTACATTGGGACAATAATATTGCAGAAGTTTTTAACTGGGGAGGTAGGACTTAAAAAGTTAAAAGCAGAGGCAAAGGTCAAGATCATACATTCAAAGGTCATGGCCCACCTTTTAAAAAATCTTGCAGATTCATGTCTAACCCTAGGTCTGAATTCTGCTAAGATGACCTATCGACCATCGGTCGGTAACCTATCGGTCAATAGGTCAGTTGTCCTGTCAACATGCTGGTCCAGGGTTCTAAGCGCCTTCAAAACTGAATGTTGATGGTTCTGATGATTGTTGATGACAAGTCTGGTCAAGGTAAAAGGAAACCGCAGCAGCAACAACAATATAAAGGAATGTCTTGGACAAAGATAATTGAGTAATAAGATTAGAGTTTGACTCTCTAAAACTCAATAATTTTATCTCAATGAATCTCCATTCAAAAATCTGAAATACATATCAATAGGTGATACAAACTGATAAATCCTAAAAGATAATCGAATCTAAAAATAATCCTTATCCAAATTAACTGATGAACCTAAATCAAACTCAAACCCAAATCAGATGAACCCAACTCGATGATGGTCCCTTGTCAATTTCCCTGGCTTCAATTTCACTTAATGAAAAAAATACAATGCTTACAGCCTGGGAAGAAAGCTCTCTACAAGATGGCGTACTCCATGATGGCCTACGTTGCACGGACACAGATAGAACACGACATAGGAAGGACAGAGCAACATGGGCAGGAGCAATGTTACCAGGATCGTTGATCGCTTTGGTACGTGGTACGGGTACGCGGTACGGTACTTCAGCCGATACACGATACGGTGGGGGTAGGCTTATTCGGTACGTTATTTGGAATCGATGTTCGTTTTTATTTGGGTCGTCTTTTGTACCATATACAATTATATAGAAGTATACACCAAATATCATAAGTTCATAACCAAAGCCATCAAAATCCGGGTCGCTAAATTTGACGAACGGGTCGCGAATGCACCCGGTTCAGGGTCGTTCGTCCCAATTCGTGGGACGTAGGGGGGGTTGGCGAATTAGGCAACTATGGACAGGAGACCTAGTTTGGTGTGTCCTAGTGTATTTTGTAGTGTCCGTGGTGTGCCCGATTTGTATCCGACACGACACTGCCCTGATTTTTGAAGTGTCCAGAGCAACATGGACAGGAGACCTAGTTTGGTGTGTCGTAGTGTATTTTGTAGTGTCCGTGATGTGCCCGATATGTATCCGACACGGCACTGCCCTGATTTTTGAAGTGTCCTGCTTCCCAAACGATGGCTTTGAGGGACGTAGCAGTAGTAGTGGAGACAATGCTACAAAAAGTCGTGCAATCCCAGAGTCACACCATGGCGATATCGTTGGCCACGGCAGAGGAAGCAGCAATGTGATTCCTGTCACCGTGACGACTGGCGTTGCAGTCTATCTTGCACAAATACAAATATGGATGGGGACACAATACACAATCAGGATACCCGCATTTAAAAAAAAAATTAGGATGGGGCTTCATCATGGATATGGAAAATAATGTGTAGCCAATTGTTAATATAGAATAATTTTCTTTCCCACAGCGAAGTTCCAGTAGAGCGCAACAATCATCGGGACAGCGTATCTTTTTTGACCGCATCGCACAGAATATCTGTCGAGCATCGCATTTCTGGCTGAGAGCAAAGAGGATTCCATAAGGGAACATGTGATGTGGATCGTTCAAGAATCGAAGTCAATTTTCTTTATAAAAGGATTATATCAATGAACTTCTATGATTAGTTTCACGGGATTCAGCCAATTGTCCCGATCATGGGATATCATTGAGAAATAGGAAAAACCTTGCAGGCTTGCTTCAACAGCAATCAGCCAAATAGACTGTCAGACAATAAATTGAGCAAGGGAAACTTCATGATAACCAAATAACTGCTCAGTTGATCCCATTCCCTAATGCTATATAAACATGGGACTAAAACTAAATTTGCTACTTCAGAAGTCTAAATTATAACAAAACTGGCAGAGCATACCAATATTCTATAAGAACATGCCAAGCATAAGTACTGAACAAGCTAACTAGAGGCACTTACCCAACCAATTGCAAATGAGGTCATATTCACCGGCATAAACCAGCATCTTGATACCATCATCAATCAGAGCTGGAATTCCCACTTCAAAATTCTTCATCCAATCTGTAATCATAGCCTCATAGACAAGAGTATTGCACGACAAAAATTTCCTGTCACCAACTCCAAGGGCATCCCTCACAGACTTCTGGTTCAGGAACTTGTCCATGTTTGAGAAATCATAACAAAGGCTTCCCACACATTCCTTCCGAATATCATAATACTGAAGAAAGGTGCGTGCACTACAATTAGGTACCATAGTGCATGAAAATTAATTAGCACAAACTAACTTGAAGAGGTCGCATCTTACATTTATATTTCCAGCAAGAAGCATAATGGAGGTGAAAATGGAATTGCAAACGACATATGAAGCAGCACACGTTATGATCCCCGAAGAACCTGCAAGACAAAACCAGATCTCAGCAGCATTACTTAAAAATAACTTCATAGAACATGCTACTGTTAAAGATAAGTATTTTGCACACAGGACTCCATTGTGGAATTATTACCGCAAAGTTTTATTGAACTTTCACAAACAGGATATATCTTGTTGATCGTGTCGTGTGCAGTTTTTCCGATGAGACCCGTGTTGAATGCAAAATCAGCATATGCACCATACTGAATTGCAGGGTCTGTGAGCCCATTGCCGATAGCAAAACCCTGTAGAAAAAAGCTGATCGTCAACAAGCATTTTCCTATTGTTTATGAAATGCTAAGATAACAAGTTTAATTTATTGGTGTGATACCATGCAAGGCAATAAAAGGCATCTATCTACTAAACTTATCTCATTGATATTACGCAAATGATATAGCAGAATCATAGTAAAAAGATTTAAAAAGATTGAGAATTGACTATAAAGTATAAACGATGTCTAGTTGACATCAATACAACATAATTTTGCTTGCTGAACATATGGTCAATAGGAAGGCTTACACAGACTCTACAAGGTACCTTCAAATTTATATGCAGACTTTCATTTTGTTTGTTCCCTCGATGAACTCTTTCAGTAGCAGCAGGGATATAGTGTCCCGCATATGATTCACCAGTAATGTAGAAGTCATTCGCTAGGTAGTTTGGATGCTCTTTAAAAAATGCCTACAAGTTGTTGAAATTATAAACAAAATGGTTATTTGTCATCAGGTATACTGTTTTATATACAAGAAAATAACCAATCAGTTACCAAATTTCAGACTAGTTTTACCTGTAAAAAGTCATATATATCATCACTTACACCCTTCTCACCATAGCGAAGGTCACGTACATCTTTACTGTAACTAAAGCCAGTGCCTGTGGGTTGGTCAACATAAATGAGGTTGGACGCCTGGATAACAATGAAATGTGAAAGTCAATCTTGAATGCATGACACAAGATAATAGAATCAAGTAGCATACGACTTCTTCAATATGTGACATTGTTGGAAACAGATTGCACTCAACATGAACATAAAGGACAGAACATGTCAAATAAGTTCAGCGTGAAAAAAGATTTATCAGAAAGAAAGACTGTATGCTCACATTGTTAATGGTAATATTACGAACATATCTTAGTTTGACTCAACTGCAACTTTTTTCTTTGTATATACAAGGTCAGATAAAAAGTTATGTAGAGACAAAATTTTATACTAAAAATTCGACATGATAGAAAAATACAATTCTAAAAAAGAAAACCAAGAAGTCGTTACAAAATAGAAGACGTTTAACCTTGTCCCATCCATAGTCATTCCAGATAAGGGACATATTATCAGCAATACTGAAAGGTCCATTCTCATAGAAGAGGGCCAATTCACTGCTGCATCCAGGACCGCCAGTCAGCCAAAGAACAACAGGGTCGGTGCTCCTGCCTCGTGACTCAAAGAAGAAATAGAACATTCTACAAAAAAAAAAGAGAATTTAAAAATTAGTAAAACAAAGATCAATCAGGTTATCATGAAACGGTGGAAAACATCACTATTCAAGAGCATAAATCAGATCTCGGTGTTCGTGGTTGATAGTCGTCATTGGTTGTGAGATCTAGGGTTTCTTCTATAGATCTCCGTTGGTTGGTCGTTATCGGGTTCGTTGTGAGATCTAGGGTTCCAGAGATCCAGTGTTCTAAATGGCGGTTGAGACGGCCGCCTAGGCGGTAGACGGTCTCTCTCCGCACCGCTTTTGCGGTAGGCGGTGGAGTAAGCGGCCAACTGAGGTTTGGCGGCGTAGGCAGACGTCTAGGTGGAGCAAAACCTAATAAGATGTTTTGACCAAAAGATTTTGCAAGCATTATGGGCCTATAGTTCATTTTTACAAGACTAAAATTTCACAAATCTTTGTTCTATAACTTAGTTATGCATGAAATACCCTTAAAATATGTATATTATGCAAAAAAAATAATGGTAAAATAGTAAAAAAAATGTCCAAAATGTATCAACCGCATAGGCAGTGCCTGGGCGGTAGGCGGACTCTCTCCGCGGCATACCCGCCCACTGCCGTTTAGAACCTTGCAGAGATCTCGTCTTTCTGTTATATCTGCAAGTATGGTAGGGACCAAATCTTCTGACGAGGTTAATAGTGTTGGTTGTGGTAGTGGAGGTTGTCCTCCTTTTACTGTTATTCATAATGATGAATTGAAAAAATCAATTACAACAGTGAAACTCAATGGTATGAACTACCTTGCATGGTCCAAGTCTATCAAATTAGTGTTGAGGGTAAAGAAGAAGTTGAAGTTTTTGACGAAAGAAACCTCACCTGAAACGTTTGCTGAGTATGACGATTGGATGAGTTCCAATGCATATGTTATGTCGTGGTTGTAGCAATGCATATGTTATGTCGTGGTTGTAGCATAGTATGGAGCCGCACATCGTCTTTAATGTTCAGTGGTGTGAATTCTCCGAACATATTTGGGCATCTATGGACGAATCCTATTCGCAGAAGCAAAATGTGGCTCGTATCTATGAGTTGTACGAGTTATTGTTTAATACAAAGCTGAATAAAAGCCTGTGAATTAATATTTGGCTTCAAAGAAATCTTTGTCGGAGGAACTGTTACAGTATCATCATATTACTACTGATTTGAAGGAAAGAATGAAGGGTTTCATGTTTCACTTATCCTAGCTGACTTGGATTCTGGGTTCAAATTTTTAAGTCTCAAATCTTTGTTAGAGAACAATTACCTACGGTGATAAATACTTTCTCCCATCTCAATCGTTCATTTCTAAGACAGAGTTATGTGGTGCCGAGTAATGACTCTTCTGCCTTAGTTACTAGTGATATTAGTCGTGGTGGTAGAAATGGTGTTCGCAGTTTTGGTTAAGGAGGTGGTCATGATGGTACAAACAATGGTCGTAGTGGCAGTAGTGGGGTATACCTATTGTGGAATACTCGGTCACATGTGGGGTAAACTAGAATATGCACATCAAGTGCATTATGAAAAAATATGCAATCACGGATCACCACTTCTGCTCCTAGAGATAATGCTACCGATTTCAATCAAACTTCAACATCTGATACCTCATCTCCATTTGAACAGATCCTCCAGAAGTTGAACACGCTTGCTATTACAACTTCCCAAGCTACTACAACCATGACAAATATAGGTAATCCTGCCTTTGTGGCAACTCAATCACCATTGATCTTTTAGATTATCGACTCGGGAGCAAGTTCTCACATGTCTGGTATAAACTCTTTCATAATCGCAATCCTATGAAACATAATATTAACTTGGCTGATGGGTCTACTCGTCTTGTGTTTGGAAAATGTGTCAATCATCCTACTCAATCACTTCATTATCTGATTCATTATATGTGCCTATTTTTTCTTCAATTTGCTATATATGAGCCAATTAACCAAATTTCTTCAATGTTCTATAACATTTTCTTCAAATTCTTATGTTTTTCAGGACATCAGAATGAAAAAGATAATTGGTTCGGGACATAAAAAAGATACGATGTATTACTTAGATTTATCTAGAAAAACTTTTACTGCAATTTCTACTTCTCTGTTGCAGTGATTATCGTTTGGGTTATCTGCCTTTGGCTAAGTTACGTCAAGTTGTCCTAGTTTGAGTCATATTTATGTTCTTGAATGGGAGGCTTGTCATAGACAAGCATCACCGCAGTTCTTTTCCTCGTCGTGTTAAGAGTCGTCAGTTGTAGTCATTTGAACTTGTTTATTCTGATATTTGGAGTCTGTCTAGAGTTAAAGTTCGAAAGTATTTCAATATATTTTTACTTTTATTGATGATTATTCCAGAATGACTTGTGTTATTAATGAAAAAATATCTAAGTTTCCAAATGTGTTATTTACCTTTTATAATGAAGTCTATATTCAAATTGATAAACGCATCACAATTTTGCACTTTAGAGTATACTCAATCTTCTGTAAACACTTTCTGTGTTGATCGTGGCATGATTCATCAAACCAGTTTGTGTCCACACCTCTTAGCAAAGTGGTATAACCGAACACAAATATTGATACATTTTAGATGTAGCTCGAACTCTCATGTTCAATATGCATGTCCCTAAACAGTCTTGGACATATGGCATTCTTACTGTATATTATCTAATTAATCAAATGCCATCATCTGTATTAAATAAACAAGTACCATTCTCCATGTTACATCTAGATGTCACTCCTTTTTCTTGACCTACTCGAGCGTTTGGATATATCATTTTTGTTCACAACTTGGAACCTAATCGAGATAAGTTGGCTCATCGATCTTCGAAGTGTCTTTTTTGTTTATTCTCGTACTTAAAAAAGGTTATCATTGTTATAGTCCATAGTCACGTAAGTATTATGTCAATGCAGATGTTACTTTGAGTCTATTCATTTCTTTTTCTTAGGAAACCGTTTTATTCCATTTCCATCAGATTTTTATTTTGCATACCATTTGTGATCATTCTTGAATCAGATTTTATCTTCATTCTTCCTTTATAGGTTTACCGGAGATCCAAGGACATGCAAGTAGTTCTGCAGAATTCTCAATCAATCAACTTATGTGCATGTAGTTTCCATTCCCATCACCGCATATTCTAGTGATATTCCTATTGCTCTCAGGAAAAAACATCTTTTTACCGCAAGGAAAAAGCATCACATCTCTAATTATGTTTTCTTATATCGTGCTTCTTCATATTTTCATGCATTTGTTGTTTCATTGTCTTTCATTTTCATTCCCAAACTTATAAGCAATCTTCTGGTTAGAAAAGTACGATGGACGAGATGTGTGCTTTACAGCAAAATCAGACATAGAAGCTTACATCACTTCTTGTTGGAAAGCAAACAATGAGCTGTAGATGGGTGTACGCTATTAAGTATTATCCGGATGGTTCACTTGAGCACCTCAAGGCGCGGTTGGTTGCAAAATGATAAACTCAGACATCTGGTGTGGATTATATAAAGATTCTCTCTAGTAGCACGATTGAATTAAGTTTGTATTATTATCTCTGTGACGGTTAATTGTCAATGGCCTATGTATCAGCTAGACATAAATAATGCTTTCTTGCATAGTAACTTACAGAAGGTTTATATAGATCAACCACTAGAGTATGTTATGACTGGAAGTGAAAAACTGATATGCCGATTGAAGAAAGCATTATATGGACTGAACAGTCACCTCGACTTTGGTTTGACAAGTTTAGTTCAATTCTTATTCAGTTTGGATTTCGATGCACCATATCAGATCATTCAGTTTTTTGTCATTCTTCCTCGAGAGGTGTTATCGTGTTGATTGTTTATATTGATGATATCATTATATTTGGAGTGATAATACTGGAATTGTAGACTTAAGGCCTATCTCAGTCGTTAGTTTCATATTAAGAATTTGGTTCTTCCGATATTTTCATGGAATCAAGAGTGCTCGATCTAAGAAGAATGTGTTTCTTTCATACAAGTATGTTTTAGACTCGCTCTTAGTCTTAGAGAGTGGGGTGTTGAAGTGTCGGTCAGTTGAGACTTCTATGAATTATCATGACAAGCTTGATGCTTATAGGGAAGAGTTATTTGATGATGTTGGACATAATAGATGTCTAGTTAGAAAACTTATATCTTACTGTTACAGGATCAGACATTACCTATGGAGTTCGAGTAGTTAGTCAGTTTATGCATGCCTTCTCGGCAACAAATCACAGTAAGGGTCTCTCTTGAAGGGTGCACCTTAAAAGGATTTGTTGTACAAACCTTCTCAGTTGCTCATAGTAACGATGTTCAATGATGTTGATTGGACAGAGAATCACAGTAATAGGAGGTATATTGATGGCTATTGTACATTTGTAGGTGTCAATCTTGAGATATGATCTAGTAAGAAGCATAATTTTGTGGCTCATTATAGTGCAGAGGCCAAGTACCGTGTGATGGCTTACACAACTTCTAAATGATATAGGTATCGTCTCTTCTTCATGAAATAAGGATTATGGTTCCTATCCCTGTGAATATGTATTGTGACAACCAATCAACAATTTTCATCGCAAGTAACCCAGTGCTTCATGAGCACAATAAGCATATCGCGGCGGACTATCATTTTGTTGGTTATTTGTTGCTGAAAAAATAAATTGTCACTCCATATGTTCGATCTAAGAATCAGTTAGGTGATATCATTACAAAACCACTTGTTCGTAGACCATTTTTTGATTTATGTAGCAAGCTGGACATGTCTGATATATAAGCTCCAGTTTGAGGGAGGATGTTAGAGTTGTTATTATTATTTATCTAATATGGGTACAATAAAATAATTGTGGGTACATTTATTATCATGCATATTAATATAAATACACATAAGATGCAACCTAAGGATTAAACTCTTGCACAATCTTTTCTCATATTCTCTCTTTCTCTCTCTCCTATCCAAACTTCATTAAGGTAAAATTGTCTACTTGCACATTTGTGGTCCCAAAGAACCCATGAAGCACAAAAACTTCAAAAATGTCCCGTATCCATAATGGGTATGAACCTGGAGCTCCTACTTCTTGGGTACACTACCTGAGCATAATTGCCTTGTTTGTTGTTCCTTTCAATACGTGATACGAGTAGGGAAATTACGTTACTTTTAAAGTAACACAATACAAGAAGGTAGGCTTAACTAGTACAATGCGGTTTGCTTAAAAGCATTTCAGTTGTATTTATATATTACATTTGTCTACCAGGGAAAATTTGTAACATATAGTACAACCTAATCTTATATGCTCATTTTGACAAGTAAACTGATTTTACTCTCTTCTATAGTACCATTTGATATATATATATATATATATATATATATATATATTTGTTGAAACTCTTGTAAGATCCAGTTTGTTCATATCGCCACTTTTGCCTATCCATATCACGAACTCATCACATTTGGGTCCGCAAGACCCATAATGTGGTTCCTAAGGGTAGGGGATCCAGGTGACTATGCACCTGGTACGTGCCAACACATCCCAACACTTTGAGATTGTGCATTAGAACTGCTCCGCAGGCACTTGATATATGGATGAGGTACGACTCTAAACCTCACAACCCTTTAACCTAAACACATAAAGAAGGGTTAGAGCTTAACCATTCCTTCAAGTTCTCTGCTCTCTTCTCCAACTTTCATAGAAGTTCTATAGTGATTAGCTCTATATATATATATATATATGGAGAGAGGAAGAGAGAGAGAACTTGAAGGATGGTTAAGCTCTAACCCTCTCTTTATGAGTATAGGCCAAAGGGTTGTGAGATTTAGAGTCGTATCTCATCCATATATCAAATACTAATGTATACAAACTCTCTCCCTATATATATATATATATATATATATATATATATATATATATATATATACACACACACACACTCTAGTAATGTGCACGTGCATTGCACGTGCGTAATTTTTTTTGTAAAAGAATAAACATGAATTTGTTATAAAAAAATATCATTCCTAGGAATTGAACTCAAGCAATCAAGGAAAATGTCTCCCACCTTAACCACTTGAGTTAGAATTACTTAGTTATAAATATATCATATTAGGTAGTTAAAGGCTTGGTTAATTTTTTTTATTTAAATAATTAGTGGAGTATTTAGGTAGTTATTTAGTTATCTTCTTATTAATTTTTTAAATTCATTTAAATGATGATATCAATACGGCTTAGACGGCTCATTTTTAGCCGTTTCTAAACCACATTATAATAGTATATATATATATATATATATATATATATATATATATGTGTGTGTGTGCGCAATTCCATAAAAAAATTAAAAAAGTTAAATATAAATTTATTATAAAAACTGTCATCCCTAGAAATTGAACTCAAGCAATCAAGGAAAATACCTCCCACCTTAACAATTTGAGTTAGAGTTGTTTAGTTATAAATATATCATATTAGATAAGATAAGATAGTTAAAAGCTTGGTTAATTTTAAAAATAATAATAATTAATGGAGTATTTTGGTAGTTATTTAATTATCCTTTTATTAAAAAATTTAATTCATTTAAATGATGATATATATACGGCTTGGACGGCTCATTTTTTGAGCCATTTCCAAGCCGCATTATATATATATATATATATATATATATATATATATATATATATATATAATGCGGCTTGGAAATGGCTCAAAAAATGAGCCGTCCAAGCCGTATATATATCATTATTTAAATGAATTAATTTTTTTAATAATATACACACACATATCTCTCTCTCTCTCTCTCTCTCTCTGTATATACAGACGCACTAGCTTCATATGGAAGATTGGTAGAACTACTATAAGTTGGGCACATGTGCAGAACAAAAGCGGAAAGAGGATTGAGATTAATCAGGCTTAATATATATATATATATATATATATATATATATATACGCACTAACTTCTTGTTGTTCCTTTCAGTGAAGTTTGGAACCACAACCGACGAATTACAACCAACGGAGATATGTAGAAACCCTATATCTCATAAACGAATGACGAAGAACAAATGACGAACAACGAATCGTAAAAAGTAGACGAAAAACAGCCGAATTCTTTTTGAGAGGATGTGGAGTACCTTCAAAAGATGTCCTGATACCAAGTGATGTTGGAAGAGGAGAGAAGCAAAAAAGTAGGAGAAGAGAGAATATGAGAAAGGAGATTGCAAGGACATAAAATCCTAGATTGCATCTTATGTCTATTTATATTGATATGCAATACACTCACAATTACTATTATACCATCATAAGATAAATAACAAAATAATTCTAACACTTTCAAAACGCGATAAGAGTAGGGAAACTATGTTACTTTTAAAGTAACGCAATACAAGAAGGTAGGCATAACTAGTACAATGTGGTTTGCTTGAAAGTATTTCATTTGTATTTATATATTATATTTGTCTACCAGGGAAAATTTGTAACATATATTTAGTACAACCTAATCTTATATGCTCATTTTGACAACTGATTTTACTCTCTTCTATAGTACCACTTGATATATATATATATGTTGAAACTCTTCTTGTAAGATCCAATTCGTTCAGATTGCCACTTTTGCCTATCCATATCACAAACCCGTCATTTGGGTCTGCAAGACCCATAATGTGGTTCCTAGAGGTAGGGGGTCCAGGTGACTGCACCTGGTACGTACCAATACATCCCAACACTTTGAGATAGTGCATTAGAACTGTCCGCAAGCACTTGAAATATGAATGAGGTACAACTCTAAAGCTCACAACCCTTTAACCTAGACACAACGAGTGGGCTAGAGCTTAACCATTCTTCAAGTTCTTGATTTTCTCAAACTTTCTAGAAGTTCTATTGTGATTATCCTCGTCTATTATATATGCTAGTCTCGTTCACGTGCGTTGCACGTACAAAAAAAAACTATAATATTATTGAAAAAATAGATAAAATATTAAATTATATTAAAATATTTTAAATATGATTTGGATATACTTTTATTATGATTTCTTATAGATATGTTTTTAAAATTTTAGATATGTATTTAGTTAGATAATACCATATACTAAGTTTAAATATAATTTGAATATTGAAGATATTTTACGATTTATTATATGTTATGGTAGTTAGAAGGATTTAGAATTTTTGTTTTTATTTTTATCTATGTGAGGAGGTACATACACGGTTACAGAGATTTTTAATTTTTTTATTTATTTCTTTATTATTTAGTGGAGAATAAAATACGACTTGGACGGCTCATTTTTGAGCCGTTTCCAAGCCGTTATATATATATATATATATATATATATATATATATATAGGCATTTGATATATGAAAGTGATACAACTCTAAACCTCGCAACTCTTTGACCTATACTCATAAAGAGAGGGCAACAACTTAACCATCCTTCAAGTTCTCTCTCTCTCTCTCTCTCTCTCTCTCTCTATATATATATATATATATATATGGGAAGGGATATTGCATCAAGGGTTATTGCAACAATTATTGCACCAAGCAATCTTAACCACACATTTTTTTGAAATGTGTTGTTATAAAGTATGCTGACGTGGCACCTACTTTATGGGATGATTTATAACCACATGATTGAAATAAATGTGTGGTTGAGATTGTTTGGTGTAATAATTGTTGTAATAATTTGATGCAATATCCCGTCCTATATATACGAACGCACACGCACACGCACACACACTATAGCTTCATATGGAAGAATGGTAGACCTACTATAAGTTGGGCACGTGTGCAGAACAAAAGCGGAAGGAGGATTGTGGTTAACCAGGCTTTCTACAATCAAAGAAGGATGTGCTATCAAGCTACTGCAGAAACTCTTGACAGATCAGTCATTCTGGGCCAAATGAATGAGAGGCTAAGTACTGGAGGACAAGGAATTTCTGGGACATAATTGAAGATAACAAGTACTCTGTTACTTTCAAGACTAACTCAAGGTTGGGGGTTTGTCTCAAATGGAGAGCTAACTGGCATCTGCTTCGACCCATGGTTGCCACTGGGTAGACTCATTGAAAGACTTGGATGAGACTCTTTACACATCCTAGGTGGCAGCACAACTGTGGGCTCTATTATAGAAAAAGGGGTTTGGATACCAGATAATACCAACGCCATTAGACACTTACAGAAGGAAATAAATGAGATCCATATAGACCATCACACAGAAGAAGATCATTGAAAATGGCATGGTGCTTAATAGAAGCATTTCTTCCTTCATGTTGCCATGGAGCTGGTAAGAAGAAAATATCCAAAAGCGGACTGGCATAGTAGTTTGATATGGAGCATTTGCCTTTACATACCTTTGCTAAACAAACTAGTAACCAAGGATAGACTGACTATCCAGGGTATGCAGACAGACACACTGCCCACTATGCGGAGACAATAGCATGACTATTCTTCAGATGTGCATATACAGCCTACATTTGGAAGCTGAGAAAACCGAAATTTGGAATCAAATACAGGAGAGTTTGCATACTAGAGGAGGAACTAGCAGTTCTGAGGTGGCATAGCAAGAAGAATTAGCAAATTTCTATCCTAACGAGAGTATGTCTTTACATACCTTTGCTAAACAAACTAGTAACCAAGGATAGACTGACTATCCAGGGTATGCAGACAGACACACTGCCCACTATGCGGAGACAATAGCATGACTATTCTTCAGATGTGCATATACAGCCTACATTTGGAAGCTGAGAAAACCGAAATTTGGAATCAAATACAGGAGAGTTTGCATACTAGAGGAGGAACTAGCAGTTCTGAGGTGGCATAGCAAGAAGAATTAGCAAATTTCTATCCTAACGAGAGTATGTCCTGGCAGTTGTAGTTTAGAAAATATGGTTAAGAGAGTCCAAGAGTATGTACTTATTATTACTAGTAAATTCACGTGCAACACACGTAAAATATTTTTTTCAGATATTGTTGAAAAACAATATAAATTTTTAAATATATTTGAATTAATATTTGTTATATGTATGTTTATATATTAATTATGATTTGTTATAGATATGTTATATTTTAATTAGAATTTGTTATAGATATATGTGTAGGAAGTTGGATAATATCTGGTAGTTAAGTTATTACTTGAAATATTTTATTTCGTAATTTTTAATTGTGACGGTTCATCTAGACTAATTTTTAATTACAATAAAAAGTTAATTTTGGAATTATTTTTTCCGTAATTTTTCCTCCTTAATTAACTGAGGATATATATACGGCTTAGACGGCTCATTATTTAGCCGTTTTGAAGTTGCTTTATAGTAGTAGATATTTTAAGTAGAATTTGTTATAGATATATGTGTAGTTAGTTAGATAATATCATGTAGTTAAGTTATTAGTTAGAATGTTTTATTTCCTATTTTTTTATTAGGACGGTTCATCTAGACTAATTTTTAATTACAATTAAAGGTTACTTTTGGATTTTTTTAATTATTTTTTTCCTTAATTAACTGAGGATATATATACGACTTAAAGACAACTTATTTTTTAGCCGTTTTGAAGTTGCTTTATAAATAATAGTAGATATGTCCAAGGTGTATGTATGCTAAGGTTAAGGATACCTCAAGGAACATGGATGTTCTCTCCAATTGTCGATTATCCCTCACCTAAAAGCTCCTAGCCTGGTGATGTACAGTTTTACTTATCAATAAAATTAACCCTTTCTGGAAAAGAAAAAGAAAAGAAAAGAAAGTGTGTAGTTACTAGTGGTACATGTATCTTAGATTTTTAGTCATATTGCCAATACTAGGAACTTACAATACCTAGTAATCGTACCCATCCGTTTCGGTGATTCATAGCAAAGAGCTCTAGTATAATTCTTACTCTACAAAAATTAGACTCCCTAAACAACGAGAAATTATTAGTGGGACGGGTTCACCATGTGACAATGGTGACTAGTGAGAGCGTGTAATGGTATAATGACACATGGTAATATTAAAAACTAAAAAACTGATAAAATAATTGTCAAATATTATTAAAATAAATTTACAAAAAATAGTAAGATATTACTCCGTGTTATCCACTGTCACGTGATGAGCCCTGCCCACTGAATAATTTCTCCCAAACAAGAAAGATAAAATTGCTAACTAGATCAATATATAACAACCAAACAAATACATGAAGAAAGATAGCTAGGGTATGCAGACACAGACACTGTCCACTATGCGGAGACAATAGCATGACTATTCTTCATATGTGCATATAGAGCCTACATTTGGAAGTTGAGAAAACCGAAATTTGAAATCAAATACAGAAGTGTTTGCATACTAGAGGAGGAACTTGCAGTACTGAGGTGGCATAGCAAGAAGAATTAGCAAAATTCTATCCCAACGATAGTATGTCCTGGCAGTTGTAGTTTGGAAAATATGGTTAAGAGAGTCCAGGAGTATGTACTTATTATTACTAGTAAATTCACGTGTTACAAGTAAAATAATTTTTTTCCCTGATTTTGTTGAAAAACAATATAAATATTCAAATTATATTTGAACTAATATTTGTTATTAGGATTTGTTATAGATATGCTATATTTTAAATAGAATTTGTTATAGATATATGTGTAGTTCGTTAGATAATATCATGTAGGTAAGTTATTAGTTAGAAAATTTTATTTCTTAATCTTTAATTGTGACCGTTCAACTAGACTAATTTGTTATTACGATTAAAAGTTTGTTTTGATTTTATTTTTTCATATTTTTTTCTCGCTTTAATTAACTGAGGATATATATATATATATATACACACACACACACGGCTTAGACGGCTAACATTTTTAAGCCACTTTATGATAGTAGAGATGTCTAAGGTGTATGTATGCTAAGGTTAAGGATACCTCAAGGAACATGGATATTCTCTCCAATGGGGGATTATCCCTCACCTAGAAGAACTTAGCCTGGTGATGTACAGTTTTACTTATCAATAAAATTAACCCATTCTGGAAAAGAAAAGAAAGAAAGAAAAAAGTGTATTTTCTATTGGTACATGTATCTTATATTTTTAGTCAAATTGCCATAATGGGAACGTACAATACCTAGTAATCTAACCCGTTCCGTTATGCTGATTCATTGCAAAAAGCTCTAGTATAATTCTTACTCTGCAAAAATTGGACTCCTAAACAACAAAGAAAAAATTGCTAAGGGTGCAATTGTAGGACTAGTGGTTATGAGATATTTTTAGAATACCGGTGATGAGCGGTCCGATTTTTTGTGGTTTTAAGTAGCGACTTTTAAACCAGTCCAACCCATGCTTAGCAATTCACTAACAAGTGATTTTGAAAGTTTTTTACACGAATAAAATTATATATATATATATATATATATATATATATATATATATATATATATATATGAAATAATAGAAACATCTGAAAGTTTGGAAGAACTATAAGTCCATATTTGATCGAAATAATAAAAATACATGAAATAATATAAACAAATGGATCAAAAGTAGGAAAGAAAGAATTTAAGAACTTACGGAAAAAAATAGTCTATTTGGAAGAAACAGAAGAGAAACACAAATAATTATACACTTTTGGTGAGAATATAAATATAATAAAATAATAAAATTCCACCGATGATTTCATAAGTTTATGAAGACATCCAAAATTACAATACACAGCTTTTAGAGAATTTTTGAGCCGATCAAAATCAATGCCTCAAACAAATTAACAAACGAGAGTTTTTAAAACACTCCATAAACGATAGGTTAAAAATCACCCAAAACCGGTGAAAACACTGTTACCAAGCAGATCATAACTAAATCAATAATAGAACAAACGACCAAACAAATTAA
Organism: Iris macrosiphon; assembly: GCA_036927795.1. Classification (NCBI taxonomy): domain Eukaryota; kingdom Viridiplantae; phylum Streptophyta; class Magnoliopsida; order Asparagales; family Iridaceae; genus Iris; species Iris macrosiphon. The sequence continues at coordinate 54,363,417 of JAYESA010000012.1, read as the reverse complement.
TACATGAACGGCAGCGAGGAGAGACTATTACTTGGCGGCATGGGTGTGCTCGAGGCTGTAGTACCCAGCGTGGTGCCCTAGCTCCTCGACCGAGACCTCCGGTCCAGCGTCGCCGAGTATGTCGAGGCTTAGCTTCCGCTCGACGAGCCGAGGGGCCGAAGAAGAAGAAGAAGCGTCTCCGCCGCTTCCTCCTCCGCCGATCCCTTCGGCGGTGTCGTAGTTTTGAGGGGTCTCGGGGAGGAGGTTGAGATCCCGGATGAGGTCGGCGGCGAGCCGACGGGGGGACCTGGGGAAGGACCGGGAACGCCTAGGGTTAGGGTTAGGGTTAGGGTTAGGATTTGAGGAGGAGGAGACGAGGAGGAGGAGGAGGAGGAAGAAGAAGGAATGGAAAAAGAGGAGCGGAAATGCTGGATTGGCCATTGTTGTCGTCTGCTGCTGCTGCTGCTGCTGCGAGAGAGAGAGAGAGTGTGTGTGTTCGGAGTGGAGAGGAAGTAAATAAAGCGTTGGTATTGGTTTCCGTTGGACGGGTGAGAGTGGGTATGCGTGGGTAGATGTGGGTGGCTATATGTTGGTGGATGTGGGTTTGCTTTGGAATTGCTCATCGGAATGAGGTGCCAAACCCAGCATTGGCTTGATCAGGATTTTTTTTTCTTTTTTCTTTTTTTATTTTTTTTCTTTTTTTTTTTTCCTGCTGGGATATCCTAAACTATTTCCATTTCTGAACTTATACCTATACATCGACTTAATATCCTAAAAAGACAAAAAAATATCCATATATATATATATATATATATATATATATATATATATTCACACTGCACCCTCCTGGTGCACCATCCGTCCCCTTCTCTCTCTTCACGCACATTGGCGTTGTTGCTGCTGTCACCGCTGCACACGAGAGTAGGGAGGAAGCAGCCGAGTGGGATGGGGTGGGGGCGCAGCAGGAGGGATGTGAGTAGCCGGAAGGGGTGGGGGAGTGTGGGTTGGGTAAGAAAGGAGGAGGAACATTTTATCATTTTTTTAAAATTTATTTTTGGGTATTATGTTAAAATATTTAATAATTGATGGTATCAAGTTGTCGAGTAAAAAAGTTTAGAGTATCAAGTTCAAAAAAAGAATATTTGAGGGTATCAAGTTACAATTCAGCCTTTTTTTTTCTTTAAAAATATATAATCTATACTATTATATAATGGATTTTTTTTTCTAAATATACCTTTACATATCTATACTATCTCTACTCTTGTAATGAGCCTTGGAAACAGCTCAAAATTGAGTCGTCTAAGCCATTTGTAAATCGTCCACCATTTATTGAAAAAAAAGAATTACGGCAAATTTTTTTCTCTCTTTTCTTCCACACAAATATGTATTTAAAAGGCTAAATTACAACTTGATACCCTCAACTATTTCAAATGTTCAACTTAATACCCTCAACTTTATTAGACACTAACTTAATACTCTTTCTCAACTAATATTTTTAACTTGGTACCCTCCGTCACCCTAACCGTTAGTTTTAACGTTAAAAAAAATTAATTCCTAAACTACCCTCGCCCCTACCACCCCCTCCACCCTCTCCCCAAAAAAAATTGACCATCGCCACAACACCCCTCCCCCGCCGTGAGCCACCCTCGCGAGCACCTGCGTCGAGCGCGCCTACAGCGCGCACCTACTCCGAGCGGGCCTGCAGCGCGCACCTACGCCGAGCACGTCTGCCGCGCGCCACCCCCTCCCCCGCCACGAGCTACCCCTGCGCCTGCCTCTGCTGCGCGCCCCTATGCAGTGCGTCATGCTTCCCCCGCACACGCCCTGCCGGCGGCCGCTATTATTGCTACTTGCGGCTGTGCGCCCCCCTCTGGCTGCCGACGCAGGAGAAAGGGGGTACCGGAGAGAGATAGGAGTATGAGAAGGGTATTTTTGTCATTCTATAGTTCGGTTAACACCGTTAGGAGGGAGGGTACCAAGTTGATGCCTATCAAAGTTGAGGGTATCAAGTTATAATTTAGCCATTTAAAATTGTTTAAAAACTAAATGTAAAAATTAATTTAAAGGAAAAAATATCAGAAATGTTTAAATTATTTAACAAATCTTAATTCAAATATATTTAAATATTTGAACTATTTTTCAACAATATCATAAAAATATTTATTTTACTTGTAATGCACAATGAATTTACTAGTTACTAGTAATGTGCATGTGCATTACATGCGCATAACAAAATTACTAATTTTTTTAAATATATTATAAATATTGTCGTTCCTAAGAATTGAACTCAAATAACAAAGAAAAATGTCTCCCACCTTAGCCACTTGAGTTAAAGGTATTTAGTTATAATTAAATCATATTAGGTAGTTAAATAATTAGTTAGTTTTAAAAATAATAATTAATGGAGTATTTACAAATGGCTTAGACATCTCAATTTTGAGCTATTTTCAAACCACCTTATATTAGTAGAGATATAATCCAAATACCAGAAATATTTGAATTATATAGAGTCCTAAGATTCTTAGATATGAAATCATATTTTTGTTAGGATAATAACGTCATTTACATAGACTAATTTTAAAATTTTAAATTAGCGTAACATATTCCTATCTTTTAGGATGCACCATCTTTTTCCTCTTTAAACCGAACAGAAAATCCTTACCACGAGCTTCCGAGAGCAAGGACTACGACATCTCTTCCCAAATACATTAACTCCTCTATAACCTCCTTCTTCCACATCCTTTTTGGGGTTACATATTTGAATTTAGGTTTGTTCTAAGAATTTTGAATGTGAAAAAGGAGTTAAAATTGTTAGTCCCGAGGCTGATCAAAAGATAGATGAACGAAGGCCAGGAACAGAGGTTCAGTAAATTTCAAAGTCTACCCTCTGTTTGATCCTGAAGTTGTAGTCGTGATCAGAGGTTCACACAAAAGTTCCTACTCCGATTTTCTCAAGTCCAACGAAGAACTATAAATATCAGACTACAACTTTCTAGGATTACAAAACTCAAGAACTACAATACGTTCTTCCTTACAAATACAGTTACAATTGGGACAGAACGATTACAACGAGAAGTGTAGATAAGTAGAACAAGAAGACTAGAAGAAGGGTTTGCTGGGGTGATAAGGATCATCGTTGCTAAAAGCAAGTTTTGCCTCACACAATCTGCTCCCAGGAACCAGCAAGTTCTGAAAAGAACTACTGGAACGCTCGCCGTCACCTCTGTCCTGACTCGCACGAACACTTGGACTCTAATGGTGCCCGCAGGATGATTCTTTCTTCTGTCTTTTTTTCCAAAGCAGGTTCTCAAAGGGGCACGAAGAGAGTATTTATAGAGTAGGATGAAAACCCTAACCCTAATCCTGGCTGCCAACCAATTACGGAAAGATATGAATAAATTAAATTTAAATTCCACAAAAAATGGATCTGATTAATTGACTCAATCTTTCCATAACTGTTTAAATCCACGATCAGCAAAAATATGCACATATTTTGCTTCATAGCGACAAAGCAGATAAATGCGCACAAACGTGCTCAACAAACGCACACAAAATGTGCAGTAGCGTACGAAGTTATGTGTGTAGTTACGCACGCAGCTGCACATGCAGTAACACACGCAGTTACGCACACATAAACTCGTGCATAAACGAGCACACGTGCTCAACAAAATGCGCACAAATGCCATACGACGATGTTGACGTGCTAAGTGCAAAGTGTACCAACAAAGCACCACTTTGCGTCATTGAGCCTGAGTTTGAGTCCGGGTCGCAAAGCTCCTAAGGAAAATTTTACAAGAGAGTGACAAAAAGCATAAATGCTTTCTTTGAGGAGTTTAGCCTTAATCCTACCAGAAAATATCCTATATGGCACCTACCATTGGGCTACCACCCCATGTGCATCTCTCAACACCTACATGCTATTATATTGAGATACCCTCTTGGAGTATTTTCTAATATGGGACTATCTTTCTAGCCAAGATGAGAAAAATCTCTTCAAGTAAAGAAAAAACTTCAACAATCTTCCACGTATCTCAATATATGGGTTGAGCGTTCTCCACAGAGACTGTCCATCATGCATTATGATAAATGTCGCTTACGACTTGAATCTTCCTACATGGGTCAAATAACAATATGATACAAGAATGGACTAGGCCTTTGTCACTACCACATTTCTAGAATAGGATTATTTTTGTCATTTATATTATTTATTATTAATATACCTTTATTTTATAATAATTGGTATAGCTGTATATATTTACATATTTAATATAGAAGATGGTTGTATGTTAGCCCCTTAGTTAGACTAATTATTACCCAACTAGTGTAAAACTCCCTTCCTAGAAAATCGTATATACCCTTTTTATTTATTATTTATTAATTAAATTATAGTAATTAGATCTAAATAGGAGAAATAGATTTTTAATAATTTTTATGTTAGGTGTTCGGGCACTTAGATGACTTATGGGACCATCAGAAATTTTTCGGAATTTATTCTATGTAGGAGACCCCTTAAGCAGTTGCTAGCCTAACGGTGTGTATTACTCTAATCTAAAAATTTTCCTTATGAGTATATATATATATATATATATATATATATATATATGTATATACAAATATATATATGTATATATATATTTTATAAAGGAAAAGAAAAGAAAGCAAAAGAATTTAATAATAAGTATAACAATAATAATATAATAATAATAATAACAACACAGACTCCACCATCCTTCAAATTGCTAACTCCCAAGTGGACCGCCCCCTTCATCCAGCGGCTTGCACCCAGGGACCGCCCCTATAAGCACAGCCAGCCTTATTCTTTCCCCCATCTTTTTTTTTTCACGCGACCGAACACCTATTCCCCTCTCTCTTATCCTATTTTTTATATATATATATATATATATATATATATATATATATATATATATATATATATATATATATATATATATATATATATATATATATTTCTCTCTCAAACCCTAACCTAATCTCCAGACCTCCTCTTCCCATCTAAGAGCCGTCACCGCAGCCAGAGAAGCCCCGCCAAGCCATCCAACCATCCCGTCGACTCCGACCTTGCGCCCTGCAGATTCCCACTCGAAGCACCTTCGCTCCGGAGTGATTTTCTGTCGACTCGCTCGACCAAACGCTGTTCCGTTTTTATAGGTATGATCATCCCCTAACCCTCTCCAATATTTTTTTTATAGCCAACCTCGGAAAATGTGTGCCCCTAGGTGAAAAACAGCGTCCAAAGTGGACGGACAGACCCAATTCTGGAATCGCAGAATTCCAGAATGACCACCCATATTGCCGAGTTCGTATCTTCCACCACAAAGATCCAAATTCGGTGATTCTTTTTGATACCTGTAGAATACCTGACCTAATTTATTTTTTGTTAAATAACCCTATGCTATTAGTTGCTGTGGACATAATTATATTCGTCACAAAACTGTGCGCACCCACTTTTTCCAGTTTTCCAAAAGTTGGAAAATGGAGCGCGTCCCGCCAAACGGGATCGCCCCACCGTGTGCCAAGTGTACCGAATGGTGCACGCAGCATAATCGGACACGTGAAAATTTGTGGAGACTGATTCGGACGCGTGTGCGCGCCAAAATCGGACCGTATCCGCGGACACACACACCGTATCGCAACTTTTGTGGAACTCGCGCGTATTTTGTGCACGCTTGTCAGATTGCGACGAAACTTGCGCCACTGGACTCGTGGTAACGTGCTGGTCCTGTGACCCAATTTTCATGCATTTATGAGACGGTTGACCAGATCGCCAATTGGCGGGCCCATAGTTGACTTTTTGGACAAAATTCTGTTCGGTCCATCGGAATTCACATTTGGACATACCTTTGGGTTCGTATTGACATTTAGAGTTATTTGACCTATAGTTTGTCCCATTTAGAGACTGTTACCCTTGGCACGCTTTTCGGTACAAAGTGGGCCACATGTGGACCCCACTTTTATCCGAAATTATCGTTTTGCCCCTGTGTCCAAATTGGACGAAAGGGAAGTGCTTTCTAGCTATTTTGCTCATTCTAGAAACGTTAGTGATATTTATTTCAACATCCGGAGACATTTGTTCTGCGGCCATAGCTTTTGATCCTGTGCGTTTGACTTCTGGACAGTACACCTTGCAGCTTTCTTACCAGGAAAGATACCTTGCCAAATTATTTATAGTACTTTGCATGCTATTTATATTTCTGTTTATTTATTTCATTTTTGTATAGTTCTTGCATGTGTAGTTTTTCTCCAGTCATTACTATGTATTAAATATGTTGACACACACATGGCACCTAGTATCATAGAGGACAATCATTAGGCGTATGGGCTTTAACCACTCTGGTAACACCGTAGTCACTAGCACGCACTATGGTGGGTCGTGTCCGATGGTCGCTACCCCCGAGGTATGTCGATTGATGGAGTCCGAGGGTCGCTACCCCCGAGGTATGACGACTGATGATGTTCATGGACGAGTGCATGAGTTGTGAGGCTTAGATCGAGTAGACTACCCTTGCCCATACGTCGAAAAGTTGTCCTCATTTGCATTCATATAGATTGTCTTGTACAGCGTACTTATTTATTTTCAAATTATATGCATGTTTACTGTATTCAAGTTGGCTCGTATTTTCTGTATCTTGTTACGTCCCTCTGAGGACCTGGTCCTCTGCCAGGTGTATCTATTCTTGAGTATTTGCAGGAGCACAGATCGGATAGCTATATATGTTTCGTGGATGTCCTCTCTTCGAGCCCGTGATTGCTAGATGGTGTTCTTATATGGTGTTGTTGTGTTGTACTTACTTTAATATTTGCTCTTACATTCGAGTTGGTAGTGGATTTGTTTCCATCCAACTATCATCTTTAGATACTTCTTATTGAGATCTAGTTATATAGATGTTGGTTATTTATTTATATTGATTTTCTGTGGATGAGATTTAGATTGTACCCATGCGACTTGTGATACATTTTATACCACTTGTGGATTGATATTCATATTACAGCGTACGTGTGGATTTTGGTTTCCATATATTGGAGTTGCCATATCCATGCGGCTGGCATGCTTACGTGTTCCTAGTCCTACATATTTTGGGACTGGGGCATGACATGTTTTTGTGGTGGCCCATGTAGGTCAAGAGCATATTGTCTCGATTACGTTACTGTGCCGAGCAAGCCTGCGCCTAGGAATAGAGTATAGGATCTCATCCACAATTGACTATGATTCGTTTTCCTTCCAATCCATTCTATCTGAATAATTGCATCATGCTTGATTCTTGTACTTCCCTAATAGTTCTTTGAGTATAGCCTTCTGCTAGAATATAGGAACCCCTGTTATTAGGATGATGATTATGGTAGCGTGCCTATTAAGAATACAACAAGAATATAGACACACCACTAAGTTTAGAATATCTAGTGAACCTAGAATTCCTTATCTTTAGATTGTTATACCCTTACCCCCTTGATGTATTAAGAAGACTTGAGAGTAGTATAGACACTACTAGAGTTAGTTAGAAGTTTGACCATATTGTTGACCCTAGTATTGAGGAACCAATAGGAAACCAAAACTCAATATTTGGACTGAACTAACCTTCATAGTTAGATAATATTAGAACTATAAACTTATATCATTGTCTTATTATTAGTAGACAATACTTTAGGAAGCCAAGAGCATTGGATATAGTAGTTTCTTGACCATACCGCAAACACAGAGAGTAGCGTAGCATCCCCCTTAGGAAACCTTGACATTATCTATAGCCTCTCTATTTTATTTCATATATTTGTTTCCCTGAAACCCTAGCACTCGCTACTTGTGCGACGACTAATCATGTTCTTCTATTCTTCATCTTTTAACTCGTGCCCTCTGACACTTCTGATTGTAGGCCAAATGAATTCTTTTATGATATGATATATAGTTTCCTAGAATTATAGTTGTAATCTTGAATTTTAAAATTATGTGCTTAGTAGCAAGAATTTGATAGTTGAGTTGTTCATTTAGATTATAATTTTATGGTTACAACTTAGTTTTAAATCACATAATTGAACCCATATCTCCACATAAGTTATCTCCTCTCTCACTTGAGGGCTAGTAACCTTTCTATCTTTACTATTGACACTTGTTCTATAAGCACTATGACTAAGAGGTAAGATGACCATGACCTATGTAATAGAAGAGGATACCCCAATAAAGTACCAAGACCCCTTTTTGTAGACATTAATAGGAGCTTCTGCGGTATCCTTAAGGCAATACAATAGCAGTTAAATTATTTTAAGTTGGGTAGTATACCTCACCACCTAGTATCACACAGTCCTCTTAACCCATTGGTGAAGTATAACCAAATGACACCGACTTTAGACTTGCATAAGAAGATAACATAAATTGTATGCTAGCAGTAGACAACAATGTTAATTCAGACGGTAGAATTTAGAGGTTCATGCCCTATTTGGTCGACTAGCGACCTAGACAAGGAATTAGTATGATAACTGTAGAGATTGTAGAGTCTTTTATTATTATTGCTTATGTTGTTTTTGCTTCTGCGAACTTGAATTAATTTGTACCTTCTTTCATCATAATCCAGCGTATTTATGTTTGTTGTACTACCTTGATTTATGCTGCTATTATAGCCTAGTTTTTGCAAGCTTATTCTTTCATCGAGCTTGCTCATGGCATATGTATTATTGGGTGCACACAATGATACAATTGTCTAATCAGAATCGATGTATTAAGGTCTAGCTAACCTTAGTGCGCTTGGTTCGCTCTTCGCATTACTACTTTACGTGGATTGAGATATATGGTAGTAGACAGATATACTTACCCCTAGATATGTTTGACACATCGTATCGGTTACATAACTGTACTGATACGAGCATGTAAATAGAAAATTACCAAAAAATAGGATTTCAATCCACAACTGTCCTGACAACTCTCTTTTCGATTCTTTAATCTCTTTGAACCTCGTACTTGTATTCTGTCACCTTCACCTTGAGTTCTTTATTATTTCTCTCCGTCTTCCCCTATTTCGGAAAGACGAAACCTCGTGCTGGTATAAGTTGACACTGATAGTATTAGCTATACCCCATAAGGCTAAACACATGACTTAGTGACTCTCTTTTATAATTGGTTAAGGGCATATCATAGGTGATATGTTTGGTGTTAAACCTTTGAGGATTAAAAATTATGATTTAATAATTTGAGCAATAGTTTTCTAGATGTATGGCCTTAGGTGGTAGATAGAAAATTTTAAGTTCGGTAGATTGTGAACCTCTCACCCAATTCTCATCTTTGTATAATTTTTTCCAATTGTTGGACGATTTCATGCAAAGGAGCATTTAGGTGTCCACACCGTTGGTCATGACACATGAAGAAACCTATTTTTCTCTCATGTGGATTTTTTCCATGATTTTTCGGGATGTGCAATGCGCAACATCGCCCACCCCTTTAAACCTAGCCTTGCATTTTAAACAATGCAAATCTTATACCACCATTGCATTCTATCGTGGCTTAATTTTAATTTCGAGGACGAAATTTTTACAAGTTGGGTAGAATGTAAAATCTCCTTCCTAGAAAATCGTATATACCCTTTTTATTTATTATTTATTAATTAAATTGTAGTAATTAGGTCTAAATAGGAGAAATAGATTTTTAATAATTTTTATGTTAGGTGTTCGGGCACTTAGATGACTTATGGGACCATCAGGAATTTTTCGGAATTTATTCCATGTAGGAGACCCCTTAAGCAGTTGCTAGCCTAACGGTGTGTATTACTCTAATCTAAAAATTTTTCTTATGAGTATATATATATATATATATATATATATATATATATATATATATATATATATATATATATATATATATATATATATACAAATATATATATATGTATATATATATTTTATAAAGGAAAAGAAAAGAAAGCAAAAGAATTTAATAATAAGTATAACAATAATAATATAATAATAATAATAACAACACAGACTCCACCATCCTTCAAATTGCTAACTCCCAAGTGGACCGCCCCCTTCATCCAGCGGCTTGCACCCAGGGACCGCCCCTATATGCACAGCCAGCCTCATTCTTTCCCCCATTTTTTTTTACGCGACCGAACACCTATTCCCCTCTCTCTTACCCTATTATATATATATATATATATATATATATATATATATATATATATATATATATATATATATATATATATATATATATATATATATATTTCTCTCTCAAACCATAACCTAATCTCCAGACCTCCTCTTCCCATCTAAGAGCCGTCACCGCAGCCAGAGAAGCCCCGCCAAGCCATCCAACCATCCCGTCGACTCCGACCTCGCGCCCTGCAGATTCCCACTCGAAGCACCTTCGCTCCGGAGTGATTTTCCGTCGACTCGCTCGACCAAACGCTGTTCCATTTTTATAGGTATGATCATACCCTAACCCTCTCCAATATTTGTTTTATAGCCAACATTGGAAAATGTGTGCCCCTAGGTGAAAAATAGCGTCCAAAGTGGACGGACAGACCCAATTATGGAATCGCAGAATTCCAGAATGACCACCCATATTGCCGAGTTCGTATCTCCCACCACAGAGATCCGAATTCGATGATTCTTTTTGATACCTATAGAATACCTGACCTAGTTTATTTTCTGTTAAATAACCCTATGCTATTAGTTGCTGTGGACATAATTATATTCGTCACAAAACTGCGCGCACCCACTTTTTCCAGTTTTCCAAAAGTTGGAAAACGGAGCGCGCCCCGCCAAACGGGACCGCCCTGCCGTGTGCCAAGTGTACCGAATGGTGCACGCAGCATAATCGGACACGTGAAAATTCATGGGGACTGATTCGGATGCGTGTGCGCGCCGGAATCGGACCGTATCCGCGAACACACACCGTATCGCAACTTTTGTGGAACTCGTGCGTATTTTGTGCACGCTTGTCAGATTACGACGAAACTTGCGCCACTGGACTCGTGGTAACGCGCTGGTCCTGTGACCCAATTTTCACGCATTTATGAGACGGTTGACCAGATCGCCAATTGGCGGGCCCACAGTTGACTTTTTGGACAAAATTCTGTTCGGCCCATCGGAATCCACATTTGGACATACCGTTGGGTTCGTATTGACATTTAGAGTTGTTTGACCTATAGTTTGTCCCATTTAGAGACTGTTACCCTTGGCACGCTTTTCGGTGCAAAGTGGGCCACATGTGGACCCCACTTTTACCCGAAATTACCGTTTTGCTCCTGTGTCCAAATTGGACGAAAGGGGAGTGCTTTCTAGCTATTTTGCTCATTCTAGAAACGTTGGTGATATTTATTTCAGCATCCGGAGACATTTGTTCTGCGGCCATAGCTTTTGATCCTGTGCGTTTGACTTCTGGACAGTACACCTTGCAGCTTTCTTACCAGGCAAGATACCTTGCCAAATTGTTTACAGTACTTTGCATGCTATTTATATTTCTGTTTATTTATTTCATTTCTGTATAGTTCTTGCATGTGTAGTTTTTCTCCAGTCATTACTATGTATTAAATATGTTGACACACACATGGCACCTAGTATCATAGAGGACAATCATTAGGCGTATGGGCTTTAACCACTCTGGTAACACCGTAGTCACTAGCACGCACTATGGTGGGTCGTGTCCGATGGTCTCTACCCCCGAGGTATGTCGATTGATAGAGTCCGAGGGTCGCTACCCCCGAGGTATGACGGCTGATGATGTTCATGGACGAGTGCATGAGTTGTGAGGCTTAGATCGAGTAGACTACCCTTGCCCATACGTCGAAAAGTTGTCCTCATTTGCATTCATATAGATTATCTTGTACAGCGTACTTATTTATTTTCAAATTATATGCATGTTTACTGTATTCAAGTTGGCTCGTATTTTCTGTATCTTGTTACGTCCCTCTGAGGACCTGGTCCTCTGCCAGGTGTATCTATTCTTGAGTATTTGCAGGAGCACAGATCGGATGGCTATATATGTTTCGTGGATGTCCTCTCTTCGAGCCCGTGATTGCTAGATGGTGTTCTTATATGGTGTTGTTGTATTGTACTTACTTTAATAGTTGCTCTTACATTCGAGTTGGTAGTGGATTTATTTCCATCCAACTATCATCTTTATTGAGATCTAGTTATATAGATGTTGGTTATTTATTTATATTGATTTTCTGTGGATGAGATTTAGATTATACCCATGCGACTTGTGATACATTTTATACCACTTGTGGATTAATATTCATATTACAGCGTACGTGTGGATTTTGGTTTCCATATATTGGAGTTGCCATATCCATGCGGCTGGCATGCTTACGTGTTCCTAGTCCTACATATTTTGGGACTGGGGCGTGACAACTAGACTTGTCATGACCATTAGTGCAATCCATTTGGTTTAGTCATGGTTGACTAGTTATAGAAGAGGGAATGAGTCAATAACCTCTTGTAATTAAATTAGAAACCCTCTTAGTTAAACCCCTTTATTAAATTACTCTTCATGACAACCCATAGGGACAATGTGAACATTTTACATTAGCCTAACCTACAAGTCTTGTGAGTTGGTGCTCGTCTTTACTAAGTATCTTAGGCACAAACATATATTGTTTTTTGGGTAGACAAGCTCTTGACCGACCACGGTGATCAGTTCTTGAGTATTGACTGGAACAACTAAAGAGGCTGCGAGGCCGGCCAGGATGTCAGCCTCGATGTTTTGTAGTTGAGGTACATGCTCTACGGAGAACTCCTTAAAGGAGAAGATTATTTCAAGCACTGCTTGGTGGTAGGGAATCAAGTCTTCATTCCGGACTTTGTATTCGTCTCGGACTTGATTGACTATCAGTTTGGAGTCGTCGTAGGCCTCTAAGTAGTCTACTCCCACTTGTTTAGAAAATTAGAGCCCAATAACGAGAGCGTTATACTCTGCCACATTGTTAGAGCATGGCACTGTAAAGGAGTAAGTGCGGTTGAATACCAGATCATATGGGGAGATTAGTACTATCCCGACGCCAATGACAATATCGAATTTGGGCCCTATTCTTGAAGCACCGTCGAAGAACATTCGCCAAACGACTTCTGCCTGTGGTCATATTTGAATCTTCTACCTCGTCTGGGATCTTCTCGTAGAGCTTCGAGATTTTCGGTACCGGGTGGGCTGCCAAGAAATCTGTCAATGCTTGGCCTTTGACCGCCTTCTATGGGACAAATACCATATCGTATTGTGACAACAGTATATCCCACGTAGCCAGACGGGAATTGAGTACTCCAGGTTTAGTCATAAGAACCCTGAGAGGATTAACTCGTGAGATCACATGGATGGTTTATCCTGTAACATAATGCCGAGTCTTCTGAATGGCGAAGACCAAAGCGAGGCACTCATTCTCGATGGGGTTGTATCCATGCTCTGCATCGGCCATAATTCTACTAAGATAGTAGATGGACTGTTCATGACCTGCATTGCTTGTCCGGGCTAGCAGAGCCCTGAAGGAGTAATCTATTACCCGCACATATAGCAAGAAGGATCTTTCCACAATGGGGGCTACCAATACTGGTGGGTTCATGAGATACTCCTTGATGTCGTCGAAGGCGTGTTGGCATTCTTTGTTCCAGACAAAGGAGACCCCTTCTTCATTAGCTGGGTGAACGGCTGACAACGTCCAAAGAGGTTTGATATGAACCTCCTGATGTATGCCAGCCTCCCTTGAAGGCCACAAAGTTCTCTGAGGTTCTTCGGTGGACGTATTTCAAGGATTGCTTTAGTCTTATCGGGGTCCACGTGGATACCCTTCGATGTTATGACAAAACCTAGGAACTTTCCACTGGAGACTCGCAGGAAGGATTTGGTCAAATTTATCTTGAGCTGGTGCGCAAGCATCAGGTTGAACACAGTCTTTAAGTCTCCGAGGTGATCACCTTTAGAGCAACTCTTGACATCGATGTCATCAATATAACACTCTACTGTCTTGCGTAGATGTTCCCAAAAGATAGTGCTCATAGCTCACTGTATGTAGCACCCGCGTTCTTCAGACCGAAGGGCATAACTGTGTAGCAGTACACTTCTATCGACGTTCGAAACGATGTATGCTTCTCGTCGTCAGGAAACATCTTAATTTGATTATAGCCTGAGAATTCGTCTATGAAGGATATGCGCTCGAAGCCACAAGTGTTGTCGATTATCATATCTGTAATCGAAAGTGGAAACTCGTCCTTAGGGTATGCCGCATTTAGATCACGAAAGTCAAAGCAGATCCGGATCTTCCCATTTTTTTGATGACAGGTACGATGTGGCCACCCAATCTGGATGTTGTTCCTCGCGGATGAAAATACTAGCTATCAGTTTGTTGACTTCAGCTTCGATGGCGTTCATATTGTCCGGCCAAAACTGTCGTTACTGTTGCTTGACTGGCTTAGCATTTGACAAGATATTGAGTTTGTGGATGGCCATTTGGAGGTCCAGTCATGGCATGTCTTCGTAGCTCCAGGCAACAACATCGATGTACTCACAGACGAGCAGTAGCAGGGATTCTCGATCCTCATCGGACAGACTCTTGCTGATAAAGATAGGTTTATGGGAGGATTCGTCGTCCAAATTTACTTGTACGACTTTATCCTCAGTAGGAGGTCATCGTTGTTCGAACCGCATCTCTCATTGTGCATCTAAGCATTAGGTCTACAGTTCTACTTCAAAGAGTTCATGTGGATCCCCGTCGTCTTCCTCAGGGTCAGTTGACACCATATTGATAGACAATATTTATTTGAATATCTCCCCGATACTGATGACGGAGTCCCAAGAGGAAGATTCTGAAGAGTGAGAGTGTAACTTATCTTCTTCATCCAAGCCTTCTTGGGTTGTAGGAGGCGTGTTGTACCCTAAGCCATGCTTGGTCTTATAGTAGTAATTTTTAGACTTGCCTGCAAGAGCCTACAGATGCAGAGGCAGCTGTCTTCCTTTGTCGTAGTTCAAGTCCCTAGCGGCTTTCAGATTGTACCCCATCTTCTGAATGAGGGGCTTGGTTTAAGAATCGTACCGATGAAGTGGTATCTTGCCAGTATCAAGTTCTGGCTCCAGTGCCTCTAGGACGAAGGATTGGGGACTTTTTACTCTGTCGAAGATGATGAGTTTGTCTCCCCTCTGCCTTGCTAGAACTATGAAGTAAGAGTTTTGACTGGGGAGAATTTGGTTCGCTGCATAGGTGGTAGTCACCTGTGTATGCAGGTTTTGGCCCAGACCGTGCTCAAGGGAATATAGTGCGTTGAGCTATGCAACATCTGAGTAGTTTAAAGATAGCCCTTTATTGATAAAATAAGGTATCTCGTCTTCTGGAATTACATCGTCGAGAGAAGAGACATTAGCATGAGCGGCTATGCACTCCTCCGGTTTATCTTATCCGAGATCTACCCCTAGTGCGCGTGACGGATGTGGAGGTCTCCTGCGCAACTTTACCACAAGAGGTACGGTAGTCGTAGTTGGTGTCAAAGCTCCCTTCACTGGTCGACTCGGTCTACGGAGGAGAACGACTAGGAGTTCAGGAGCTTTCATGGACAATTTTATGATGAGGGGAGGGGCTTTGTCGGGAGTGCATGCCTTGAGATGGACTCTCAACGGCTCGTCTGATGTTGTCCCGGTCTCTGCCTCATTGTTGACATCGTTTCCACCTTCATCTTGGTGGACTTATTTGTAGAGGATCGTGTACGCCCCCTCATTTTTGAATAAGATTAATTTGATATTTTTTAATTTAATTTATTTAATTTAATTTAATGGATTAAATTATTAATTTCTAAATCCTTCTTTTATAAATATGACCATTTGCGATAGCTTGGATATTTTAATTAATGCACAACCTTTTTATCCCAACAAAATTTATGTTACTAATTTTGATTGTGCCTAATATATTTGGGACATGAATGCTATATTTGTTTGACCTTCCCAATGCTCCAAAAATATTGTCAAACATCTAGAACCACGGTTACCGTAAAACTGCCTCCTTTTGACTAGAACTTGACCCAAACCCAACCAAAACACATGTAGTCATGTAGTGCACACAAATACCCCATATATATATATATATATATATATATATATATATATATATATATATATATATATATATATATATATATATATAAATTTGGTTCTATTTATAGAGTTTTAATTATAGAAAGGGCCATATGTGGCATCATAGTTAGCAAACTACCTAACTAACTAACCACCTAACCACCCAAGATCCTAACCAACCAAATCTCAACCATAAAAACCTACCCCCTCTTCATAATTTCATGCAAGAGTAGCTCCCTTGGTGGCTGACCCCTACAAGCCCTAGGAACACCCCTTCCTAGGTTTAAATCTATCCAAAAAGCCCATATATATACCCCTTTATCACAAAATCCTAACCCTAACAACTCTCTCCCCTTTTTGGCTGACCCCTCCCCTCTCCCTCATGTGCAAGATCAGCCCCCCTTGTCATCTACCCCTCACAACATTATCTCCTTCACCAAAAATTCTCTCTCTCTTCCAAAGCTCCACCTTTCATCATCCTTCCACCCAATCTCCACCAAACAACCATAAATGCTCCACCATTGCCATCAAACCTATCAAGAACCCATTGCCATCATTATCAACCCATCAAGAACTCATTTCCATCATTATCAACCCATCAAGAAGGGATAATCAAGGCAAGCACAAGCAAGAAGGTGCGTTCTTGAATAAGAAGAGGCACCGGCATCCAAACCTTCAAAGCTTTCGGGTAAAGATTCAAACTTTTCTTCTCAAATTTCCATGGCATGACTCTTTTAGATTATGTAAGTTTAATGTTATAAAACCCTCACTTGCCATCTTTTTCTACCAAAAAAATCTATGAGAAATTTTATGTTAGATTGATGATATATTGGACAACAATATGGCTAGTTTTAGACTTTATGACACGGTTCTTGGAGGCCTTGTTGCTAATTCTTAAAAATAAATTTATTGATAATTTATTAATGTAAAATAAGTATTTTATAATTATTTTATGATATTTTTACCATAATTTTGAACCCTAAAAATAAGGGTCACTAGCCTAGGTTTTGAGTAATTTTCTGGCATAGTTTTGCCCATTAATAGGGATTATTTTGGAAAAAATAAAAGATAATTATTTTCTGAGATTAAAATAGAATAAAATATGATATAAAAAATTCATGAATATAAACTATACCTATGGACTGGCAATGCTCCGAACAAGTTTCGGACAAAACTAGTCAACTTAAAGTAGCCCTAATATTAAAATATGATTATTTTATCAATTCTAAAATTTAATAGTTAAAAATTAATATAAATCAGGTTTAAATTAATATTATATGATTTATTATGATTTTGTTCATGTCCTTCGATTGGGGACTTAACCGTAAATTTTGGAAGTCGTAAACCATGAAACTATGTTCCAATACATCATAAAACGTGTAAGTTGTTGTGTCAAGAATTTACATGTTATGATGAGATTGGACTTGGGTATTAATTTTTATAATAAATTATAAAATTTAGTTGTGTTACAAGATTCTTGATTAGATACTTAAAGTAGAAAATTTATTGTTTAGGTCAATTGGATTCCGGAGGAGTGGACGCGGGACCAACTTTGCAACTACATACTGCATACCCAGATAAGTGTACCTTGCCAAATTTATAGTAGATCCTATTATATTATTTGCTTGTGTTTCTTTCCATATATATATACTCTTGTGATGTACCTGCTCAACCCAGGACCGTGCGACGTTGCTTAGTGTCCGAACAAGATTCGGGTGTCGACGCCATATGCGAAGTCGTGTAACGTCACTTAGAGAGTTGATTCCACAATCCTATTTTTACGTGCTTGCTTTACCAAGTATGACATACCGTGGGATATTTGACACTATTTTATGTGACATAATCTTTCTTGAGTTATTCATGGTGATTCTGTATAGGCTTACAGGATTCGTGATATGAGACTTGCATATTATATAGATATCATTATGACTCATTGTAATAGCTAGAGGTCATGATCTTGCGTGTTATGGACATGAGACATTGTGGACATGAGATGTGAGATTACAATGGGTGGGGAGAGACACATATGCTATAGGTTGATTATGTTTATTTATATATATATATATATATATATATATATATATATATATATATATATATATATATATATATACTATGTTACTGGAGGTGCTTTAGTCTCTATACCAGAGCTTGGCACATTTACTGGCCCTACGAGATACTACTTGCTGCTATGGGCTCTCCGACACAGAGCCTGTAGTGGTCTCAGCCTGAGTACTAGTGATGCTCTTGTTTGTATTTTACTTAGCTGGTTACATAGCTTGCCCTGAGGATCTGTTTTTACTTACTGTATTTTATTTGGCTTGAGTGTTTATTGTACCTTGCTATGTCCTCTAAGGACCTAGATCCAGATTATGTCCCCAGGTGTAGACGAGGAGAGCTATCCCGAGGTTTACGGGGCAGGTGCTTCTATTGGAGACGTACAGGTTGCAGAGGACGAGGATGTTCAGGAGGACTTCTCTTGATCACACAGTATTCTAACCATTCATTTATTATGCTTATTGTTCTTAGATATTTGATCTTGTAGTGACTTCTGGATATTGTACTTGGAGTTATTTTCCTTTCCATTTTGATGACGGGTTGTTCCCCGTGACATTATTTATATTGCTTTGGTCGGACAGATTATTTTATGTTCATTGTGACTGGACTATCTCTTTGAGATTTTGATGCTTATCGTGGATGAGATTAGATATATAGACTATGACAGGTATTTGTAGACCATTTTATATCTATTACAGCTTAAGTGTACTCTAACGGGTCTATTAAATTAGGTTTTTCCATTGGAGTTGTGTTGCTGGCCATTGCCATGTAGCCAGTCCCTTGGTATTTTAGGATTGGGGCATGACAGATCGAGTCAGAGTAATAGGCTCCGACCCCCTTGAATGGATCAACATCGGCATATTCAGTCTTGACGACGCCGTAATCGTCCAAGTACTTTAAGCACTGGTGCAAGGTTGATGGTACGATCATGTATTGATGTATCCATGGACGTTCCAACAGGACATTGTATGATACATCTACGTCTATGATATAGCAGGTGACCTCTCTTTTCAGATCGTCGATCTGGCACTTCAGGCAAATCTTGCCTGGAGGGTAGCTTCTTCCTGCGTTGAAGCCACTGATGGCAGTATTGATTGCTGCCAGGCGATGCACCAGGATACCCAGGGTCTAAAGCAGACTCTGCAGGATAATACTGATTGACGAACCAGGGTCGGTGTGCATCCGGTCCATCATGATGGTGCCAATGTACTCTGTATAATACAGAGGATGATCGTACCGATTATCTTTAGCAACATATTTTGTTGCGAGAACATAATATTAGCTATCACCTCCATCATATTATTGTAGTGGGGGCATAAGACAGGATCCTCAAATGGCGGGTTGACCTGCGCTAGGTAGGTGTCGACATTCTGTAATGCCTCACTTAGATTAACCTGAGTGTCTTTGGAGAGTCAGAGAAGCTCAAATAGAGACAACTTTGCTGGAGTGTTGGCTAACTGGGCCAAGATGTCGAAGTTGTAGGGCTTTCCATCCCTGAGCTGTATCTTTGTGCAGCTATTTGTCGAAACAAGTTCTTTCTACTTGGACTTGTCCGCTGCTGAGGACTGGATAGACCTGGATCGGATATGGCAATTGGGAGCGCACCATCATCAGGGATGTTGTACTCTCGTTGGTATGTTAGGCCTGACCTTGTTGTTCCTACTATAGCTTCTTCGGATGGGATAAAAATCGTGCAGCAAGATTTGGACTTCTTGTCCTTGGTCTTGGCGGCAGAAGGTGTTGTCTGCTACATCAAATCTGGAGCAAGATCGGGATAAACCCACATGAACTCCTTACGTGATGTGGTAAGAAGTATCATCATAAATATTTGGTCATGAGCCGACGAGAGATTGATAACCTCCATTATTGCCCGGGGATCGAGATTACTCTGTCATGGGCTTTCGTTGCCGGGAAGTCACCGAATTGGAGGGATACCTGTCACGACCTGCACCCGCTTTTTGGATACGAGTACGTAGCCAAGCCCAGTCTATGCCGCAGCATTGGCGGTAGTGCGCTGTCTATGATAACAATGGTCCATCAACCCAAATAGATAATATTTAATTATAAATTTAAATCTATTGCTCATTCACAACATTTACATAGTTTTACAAGATTCTCAATTTATAATTAAATCATAACTCGGGAACAAACCCGCTAAACATCAAATCTAAAGAAGTTGCTAAACTATCTAAATTCTAATATTGGCCTCGACAAGCATCTCGACCTCCAACCAAATCCAATGAGCAAGATGGCAAGTCACCTAAAAATGTTTACCCAGTCAGGATAGAACGAGTACAATCCAATAGCAGTTCCAGTTAATTGACAAGTACTATGAATAGTTAATAGTTATGAAATACTTGATGAGCATATAATAATGGAATATGGTACATTATAGAGGAACAGTTAAATAAATAAATAATGAAAGACAAGAAATAAGAGCAGAGAAGCATGTATAGACAGACAGATATGTGAACTAGGAAACCTGTCATGCAAGTGTACAATCAGCAAGTATAGATTAATCCAGAATGACTGCATCTAACTAGTGTTTTGAAATACCAAGTTGACATGTGAATGGCTAGGGGGTAATATCCGGCAAACCATATGTGTCGTGTATGGCTGCTATTATTCCAGAAAGACCATAGGATGGAAAGGGTAGTTCACACGTCTCCTAGGTATTTCTCCGCCCGACTAGTACTCATGGATCCAAGTCTAGACACGAATAATCTCAATAGTCCAGAAGATGTCAACAGGCCAGAAAATACATTAGTCCAGTAACTCATTAGTCCAGAAAAATCAATAGGCCTGAAAATACGTGTCTCACGAAAATGAATCCATACAATACCAATCCGTGTATCCATCATGTCAGGAATCAGGTAAAACAATACTATAAACATGTATCATAGAAAATATCAAATAATGGAAACTATCAGAGAATGTACTCGCCTGTGGTCCTTAGCTGGTATGAATCAGAATCCAAGTCACAGTCCAAATAGCCTATGTATTACAAATTTACCATTTCAAAAGATAATTTATTTTAATTTTTTTAATTTTGGAATAATTACTCTAAAATCCTATTTTAATCTTATTATTCTTATTTTTAGGTTAATTTCTAAATTTTCTTCAAAGAAACTAAAATTTATCAACTCGAGACTCATGGCACACAAATCGAGACAATCTGTTGACCAAAAAGTCAACCGATGCAAACTCGACTTTCATGCTTGGTTTCCTATAGATTTCAGCATAAAAAACATGCTAGAATTTACGGCTCATCCGAATTCAAATTCGTTTGGCAATTAAGGCACATACAAATTTTGTATTGTGCACCGATGGTTAAATTCTAACCTAGAAGTTCTACAGAATTAAAAGTATATAAATATTTTGAATTAAATTTTGGGAAAAACATATGTCAATTATATCATCATTATCTTTCCGAAACTTTAAACGGTTCGTGATTCTGATTCCTGGTTCTCCCGAAATCGTGAAAATATCGAGACACATCTATTTTCGGACATGCTGTGCTCAACAAATTTTTCAGAATTTAATACTCATAATTTCATAAAAAATTTATATATTCAGAAATCTAACCTCAATACGGTTCTAACATAAGAAATTGGGCCTCATTTGGAGTCCAGAGCTATGCGCAATGGCTTCTGGAAGATGAAGGAACCCTAGATGACAATTCTCCAAAATTCGGCTCAAAGAAAACCCTAAAATTTTAACCTAAACTATTATATATATATAGAGGAGAGAGGGAAGCCGCGGCTCATGAGCTTGCCACGTGGCAGCCATTTGCGGCTGCCCGCTCAGATAGAACGGTCAGGCTTCAACCCGGCTCGGCTCAGCTGAGTCTGAGTCGAACTCGGACTCGACTCGGCTCTGGGTCGGCTCGGCTGCATCCGCACCCAGCTCGCGGTCGCTGACAGGCGGGCCCCACCCAGTTCGCTGCGGGAGGCTGACAGGTGGGCCCCCTATTGGCTGACTGGGCAAAATATTTACTTTTATTGGTTTTCTTTTTCAGAAATTAGTTTTTAATTCAGTTTTTCATAATTAACTCAAAATAAATGCTAAAAATAATCAGAAAATTCCCAAAAAAATTTAGAAAATATATTTGACTATTTAGAATCTAAAATAAAAGTTTGGGATATTTTAAATTATATTTGACCCTAAAATAAATTCTTGAAAGTCCTA
Organism: Iris macrosiphon; assembly: GCA_036927795.1. Lineage (NCBI taxonomy): Eukaryota > Viridiplantae > Streptophyta > Magnoliopsida > Asparagales > Iridaceae > Iris > Iris macrosiphon. The sequence continues at coordinate 54,341,141 of JAYESA010000012.1, read as the reverse complement.
GAAAATTAGGGTTACTAGTTTTTAATTAACTAAAAATTGTGGAAAAATCCCAATAACCCCAAATTAACCTAATAACAATATTTAAGCAAGAATTTTAGGATTTGGAGGTTATAATACCATGTTCGGGCAACTATTTTATTATCGAAATCTAAGATGAGGGCCTTGGTGTCGAGCAGGCGCTGGATGTACTGCTTTAGGGTGTAGCAGTCCCGTCTTGCATAGTGGACATAATGATGATAGTTGTAGTACTTCAGATTATTTATCTCGGCGGCCTCAACATAACGTTTGAAATTGGAGAGCCGAAGCTTGTTTCCCTTTATCAGTACGTCAAAGATTTTTATAACGTCATCATCTTCGAAGGATTAAGTTTCCTTCGATTTTGGAGCCTCTGCAGGATTTTGCTCTGGCTTCTTGGTTATGTTGGCGATAAGAGCCTGCTTTCCCTTGCCAACCTGGGCGTTATAGCTGTTGTTGTTGTTGCCATTGTAAGGGCATTTTCCCCTATCAGCAGTGATGGGGATCTGTATCCCCAAGAGGTGGATGTCCTTAACCTTTTTCTCAACACCAAAAATATTTGTGATGAACGTCGTCCAGTCTTTAAACTGAGATTCGCCCATCCAGAGCCTGGTGGTGGACATGAGATTTCTTCGACAGGTGTCCATCAGTGTTGACTGAGGGTTACCGTGGGGCAAATTTAGTACCGCTTACCTGTACTGCTCGATGTAGTCCTGTACAGACTCTTTCTCCCTTTATGTGATGTCTATTAAAGAAGAAATCATCATGTCATTTACCCTATCGTATAATCAAGCGAGAAAAAGATCTTTGAGATCGTCGAATGCTGAGATACAATTATCTTGGAGGCTACAGAACTAATCAAAGGCAATTCTAGACAATGCTCCAACAAAGAGCTTAGTTAAGAGGACGTCCTTGTGAGGTAGATGCCCTATTGCCATCTCAAAGTAACTCATGAATTGAAGGGAAGAAGTTTTACCGTCAAATGGAGTCAAGTTGAAGGGCTTGTACTTGGACGGGTATGATACATCTCTCCACTTAAGGGGATACGGTTGTCGAATTCGGAGCTTGCGTAGTGAGTCCCGATTGCCTATTGAGTCTAGGCTGACCCAGAGCTCTCATACCTCCCGTATTGCTTCTCGAGCTTCATCAACTGCAGAAGGAGCAGATGATCCGGACATGGGATGATTGTCGCCTGCGGGTGGAGCGGTTGTATTTGAATCCCCATTTTTTCCTGGGTCCAGGCTTGCTTGGCCAGAGGCCCTTGCTGGTTGTGAGGATATGTTTGCCTTGATCTCCAACATCGTCTGGATCAAGGCCTGCATTGATGCACTCATAGTCTGTATCATGTTTTCGAGGATCTCGAGGCACTGTCGATCGTTGGGGCCCTCGTGATTGTCCCCTACCGTGTATGCTGTCCTTACATATGAAGAAATGGATAGGACAGTGGACGTCACACTTTTTGCCTGGGACTCTTGCCGTGAAGAGTCATCCGGGAAGGTTGGTAGTGTCTTATCTTCTTTGGACTCGGAGGGAATACTACCCCCTACATAGAAAGCTGCATCCTCTGGCCGAGGGTGGCTACTCCCAGGGATCTATGCATCTGTTCCTTGGGAATCGTTGTCTCCTTGGAATGTCGGGTTGCTGTGGAGTTCTGAAGAATCACACCCCCCATCTTTTATGGCCACCAGGGGTCCTGAGGAAGAACTACCCCCAGTGGTTGACAGCTTCTTCTTTGACCATGTACCCAGGTATACTCCTTCTCTGGGCACCGCTTCTTGTCTCCGATTCCTTGACACGCTGGTTGAGAGTGTAGGATTGGATGTGCTAGACTTTTGACCTCCCCTCGCAAGCGGGAGATCTCCGAGTTGAGTAACATGAGGCGAAAGGTAGCTCATCCTCCTCTAGTGTTTGCACCTGCTCTCCGGGATGCTGTTCGATGGGTGCTCTTGGTTGCAGTCACTGGAATGATGACTGCATGTCTGCATATACTGCTACTTTGGCACATCAATTCTTGATGATAATGTTGGTCCAATGGTGTCCTGGGGAGGATACCTCATATGCCGCAGTTGGTTTCCTTGATTTACGCTTGTGGTTGATTACGTTGTTCAAGTCAAGCGAGGGATGATTCACCTTTGCACCCTTCTTATGAGTCTGGGTAGACCGAACATATGGGTGTGTAGGTGATTTTGTTTCCTGGCCCAGGGTTCGTACAAGAACTCACCCCGGGTTGCTAGTGGAAGACTCTTTAGGTCGATCATGTCCGATTGCCACTGCGGGCTGGACGCATGGATCAGTTTTGTATAATTTTTTGTCAGGGGCACGCATTACAGTTAGCGGCGTCTGTTGACGGTTGGTCAAATAAGAAATTGCTTGAACTTGGTAAGCTCGTATTGCCCTAGACTTCTTCTTCGTAGCATGAGTCGGTGTGTAGTACGAAGAGTCCAAGTTTACATCTTCCCCTTTCTCAGCAAGGTGCATGGATTCAGCTCTGCGTGAGATTTGGTCGAAGACAAAACTTTTGTGGCTGCCTGACCTCATACGGCCATTTGCTTGCGGCTTCCAATCGGTGCCGCATAAGGATATTTTCTTGCGGCTGTCGACTTATGCAGTTTCTGCTGTGGCCGTATAGAACGTGCCTCATTACCCGAACTTCTGACATCATAGTATTTTCCTCTGCCAGAGCTCAAGTACCGAGCACTTTCTTTGTCGGAAGAGGCTGTCGCATAAGAGGTGGATGCATAATGTGCGATCCCTGTGGCACCAAGAGAGACGGGAAGCGCATGCTCCGCAGTTGGGTGAGGCATAACGGCCTTTGTAACCTATGTCCTGTGGGTCTTCTAATGCTTGTCCAAAGAGGTTACCGCATGAGAGGTGGACGCATAATGTGTGGCAGAGAGAGAGAGAGAGAGAGAGAGAGAGAGAGAGAGACGGGGAACGCATGTTCTACAGTTGGGTGAGGCACAACGACCTTTGAAACCCATGTCCTACGGGTCTTCTTAGACTTTTCCAGCCTTGGAGAAGCGCCGCCCTCAGAAAGCATCTTCTTGTAGGCTTGCTGGTCGAAGCATACAACCAACATCCTCTGGGTCATACCTAGCTTCAATACGTCAGACTATGTCACAACCTTCTTATCAGAGGAAAAGTTTGTCCCTAGCAGAGTCGCTATCTTGTTTGCTATTAAAATTATTTCATACAATAACAAACAAAAAGTACAAAGAAGTCATAAACAGAAAATCTAAGTACAATATTTAATCTGGGTAGTGTGATGGTGGAGATCGAGCACTATGGCGGCTCCTTTACTCCGTTGACGGTCCGATGAGTGAGTGAGGGGTGCTCTCTTCTCTTCTCTCTCTTTTGAGCTTGTGTGCATGTACGTAGCTCTCTGGGAGGATTTGGTCTCTATCTGAAGCAAAAAAAGCCAGCCTTTGGGACGTCCAAGTTGCTCATATTTATAGCCATCATGCTGATGGGATATAGGTGCCGCATATGCTCATGTTTGGTGGCTGCAGGGGGCTCTTTTAATAGAATATGGTTGCAATTGTGGCCGCATGCCACGGGAAGGCTGCCACGTAGTCTTGGTTAAGATATCTTGTTAATCAGATCTTGGGGTTATTTTTAACCCGTTGTGTGCGTGACTTGGTCAGCTAGACACATAGTCAGCACTGATCATGCGAGAAATATTCTTCGTTTGCAACAAAAATATCTTATAAGTCAAGAGCCTCATAATGTCTTGGCCACATAGCGTCGTGGCCACATATGTGCTCTCGCTTGGGCTTGGTCGGATGGGCACTCTGGCCGCATAATGACGAGGCCGCATATGAGGTCGTCTGGCCTTGGTCGAATGGACACTACAGCCGCATGATGATAAGGCCGCATATGTGCTCTCGTTTGGCCTTGGTCGGATGGACACTCTGGCCGTACAATATTGTGGCCGCATACGTGCTCTCGTTTGTCCTTGGTTAGATGGACACTATGGCCGCATAATGATGAGACCGCATGGGTATATACTCGTATAAGTGCATGACGTGTCACATCTAATAAGGCCATTAATGAGTTGATATGACCTTTCATCTTTTTCTAAGTTATCGTCTTCACGAGTCTCGAAGCGTCTTAGTGTGACGAGTGATGTGTCAAAGAGTTTGACAGACATCGAATACTGTGTCAGGGGGGTCTTATGCAATCCCCATACTTTTTTTGATCAAACTACATGTGACTCCTCTGCGGCTAGGTTGTTCAGGCCGCATTTGGTTGTTCTTCAGCTAGGTTTGTATAGGCCGCATGTGGCTTCTCTACAGTTTGTTTTTATTTTTTAGGGGGCATGACCTTTATGTGTCCTGTATAATTTTTTATGCTTCTACACCTAGCTATATTCATGATATATTTCATATATATTTGGTGTTCCATATGGTTTTGGTGTTGGTATCATGGTGGTGTTGGTGTAGAAGTAGAGTATCATGGTGTAGTGAGATACTAGTTTGCATGTGAGGTGTTTGTGTTAGTATTTGTGATTGTATGTGTGCTCACTTGTGTGTATCATGAGTGTGCTTGGGTTGCTAGAGTGAGTGTGTGCTAGTCTACATTTAGTGAGTGGTGTGTGTGATTAGTGTAAGGTGTAGAGAGGGAGCTAGAGAGGGAGGCGTGGACTGCTGTGGTGCAGTCAGTATAAAGCAGTGAGGGGGGGGGGGGTCTTATTCCCTGTAGTTTGGATCTGCAATGCTCAGTATGGTGATGCAGTATTCAGCTGCTGGGTTCAACTGTAGTGAGGAGTGCACATTATTTTGTATTACAGTGAGTTGGGGGGTGCTCAGGTCTATAGGCCAGTCCAGACAGTAAGGGGACTGCAGTATACAGGCCTGCACAATAGTGATCACTGCAAATCTGCAGACTAGTAGGGAATGCAGTGAGCATTGCACAGACCAATATGCAAGAGAAGGGTATTGTAGTACATGCATGGTCAACAGCTTGAGGGATCTGCTCAGGCAAGTGCAGAGGTTGGGAGCACAGCTAGGTGAAGGGATTGTATGTGCTAGCTTAGTATGTAAGGTAACTGGCTAGTATATGCCACATATGCCCCCATACAAGGGCACTGTATAATAACGTCCATCTCCGAAGAGCATGGCATCTATATAATATATCGTCCATATCGCTCCGAAGAACGTAGCATCAGTATAGTATATCACCCATATCGCTCCGAAAAATGTGGCATCAGTGTAGTATATCTCGTCCATATCACTCCGTCGAGTGTGGCATCAGTGTAAAGGGAGTGGGTGTCCCATACGCCTACTAGTTGTCCTTCCCGCCCAATGATCTATGTATGTTGTATCCACAATACACCATAGCTACTACGCCGAGGTATCGTAACTCTGGCTCATACTCTATCGCTAGAACAATAGCCCAACCTTACAACCAAACAAGGACAAGGATTGGGCCATCGTACCATGATAGTCTATGCTCCTCCTACTAATAACTGCTAAGTCTTCTAACATGCATCACTATTAGCAGTTATACCCTATCCGTCGCATGACCTACACGTACAGGTGGCCAACCGCATACGCAAGTCCGTGCCCTACATGAGACTCATAACACGTGTAAGAAATGTGTCAAGGCCTAGGGAGTCATACCGATAACTCCACAACTTTAGGTGGGTCCACTAGACACTAGGTTAGACACAAGTCCTAACGTCAACGCCTTCGTTGACTGCACCCGAGTCTCTATCGGACGTGCACAGTTATATAATCTACAACAATAAATATGCAACTAAAATAATAACTGAGTTTAAACAGTACAACAAGACAAGGTATACTTGCCTGGCAAGAAGGCTGCGTAGTGCCAATAACCTGCTCCTGAAGTTGCGCAGAATAATCTGATATATCCTTGGGGTACGCGCACGGGAATGACGGTGATGACGGTGTGGGGTTATGATGAGGTGTCAACTACGATGATGGCGATGATTACGACTACGGCGACGATGATGATGGTGATGCTCATGGTGAAGATGATGGTGATGATCATGATGGTGATTACATGATGGTGATGGTGAAGATAATAATGTAGATGATAGTGATGACGAGGATGGTGATAATGATGAAAGGTTGATGAAGGTAATGATAGGTTGATGATGATGGTGACGACGATGATAACAACGATGATAACGACGATGATAATGACAACGATGACGATGATAGTTAAGGTGATGGCGAAGACGACGATGGCGATGGTGATGATGACGATGATGATAATGGTGAAGGTGATGACGATGGTGAAGGCGATGATGATGATGAAGGTGATGATAGAAGATAACGCTGCTCGTCGAAATTTGGCCAGGGGGAAGGTCCGGCCAGGGGGCAGTGAAGGGGAAGGAGGACAGGGCTGCCGGAGTTAATGGTGATGGTGTTGGTAATGGCAATGGTGGTGGTGATGGGGTCATTACCATTCCGGCCAGGGGAGTCCGACAAGGAGGAGGAGGAGAGGCGGAGCGAGTTGAAGGAGGTCGAGGTAGAGATTCGTGGAGGACGGTGGGTTGATGAAGTCATAGGTGCTGCTGCTCCGGCGTTGTGGAGAGGATGAGGTCGGGCGGAATCGTGCAGTCGGGTTAGCTGTGGAGGAGTTCAGGCGGCTCTGAGCAATCGGGTCTCCGGCGGAGGACGAGGCAGGGTCATGCTCCAGGTGAGCGGGACTGGAGGAGAACGGGAGGAGGGTGACGATGGTGGTGGTAGCGGAGTGCTGGTGATGACCACGGCGGTGGCGGAGTGCTGTCGTCGAGATGGCAATGGTGGTGGTGGTGTTGGCCGAGTCTTGCTCAGGCGAAGGGGGAGAAGATGAAGTCGGGGAAGGAGAGGTCGACGAGATGGCCGGAGGGCGGCGGGTGCAGGGTGGATGACGGCGGGGTCTCCGGCGAGGGCTCCGGTCGGTTGGCCGGGGAAGGGGGAGATAAACAATAGGTTGGGCATGGGGTCGGCTGAAATAGGGTTGGGATTTGATTTTAGGTGAAGCAAAAAATAGGAAAAGTATATTTATACATGTAGGGATTTGGGTTTGGGTTTGACCTAGGATTAGGGCTTGGTCAACACTCCTTGGGATTGGGCCTTGGGCTCACATGAGGATGTTTGGAGGGCCATAATTGCATTATTTAAATGCAAGGATATGTGTCACCCTCACATTTCCATCTAAAGGTAGTTTGGTAATTATCATGGGTATTAATTATTTTAGAAATATTATAATTAATAATTGTGCATGACTGATTTATTTATTTTATTGTATTAATAATTATTGCTAGTGTAGACTTATTTTGGACTTGTGTAGTGGACCTAACCATTTAATTAGAGAGCATGAACAAACTTTTTGGACTAGTCTAAGTTGAGCCCATGAATTAGGCCCATGGATTAAGAAACATGTTTAATTAGGAAAACCATTAGACTAGAACCTTCCCTCCCTAATTATTTCTTCATGAGAGGCCCCAGAGGGTATTTGTGACTTTGTACATTGCTTGGGGAAGGGTTTATGACCATCCATAATTGAGAGAAGAGAGAGTGCTCTCATTTTAGCCCAAAATTCTAGATCTAGTTTTCCCTCTTCCATTTTCCCATCAATTCTCCATCAATTCTCTTCAAATCTCTTCCTAAATTCAACATTGAAGCCTCTACATCAAGGATCTACAAGCAAGGAGCAAGGAACAAGAAGGAGGAGGCCAAGATCTACAAGGAGAGGAGCAACTTGTCATTTGGGACCTTTACATTGGAAATTCATCTCCCAATAGGTACAAATCAGTTTTCCCCCTTCCTATAGACTATAGATCTGAGATTTTACCATGAGAAACCACCCCACATGCATAGGTTACCCATAGGATTTGATTTGGAATTATTTGGAGACCTACAGTGGAAGTTATGTCCATTTTGGTGCAAATTTTAGGGGAATTCCGAAATTGGCACATGTAGTATTTGTCAATGGATCTAATAGATCTAATTGACCATTGATTGTTTGTTTGTAGCTTGTGTCATGTCCATAATTGGATAGGTGTGGGTCAAATCTCGTCAATTTGACGAAACGGTCGATTTTGGGATTTTTCCTCCGACACGGGGCCATGTGCATATCATATAGTGACACGGACACATAGACACTCTAATTTCTATATGTATTGATCATAAATTATGTATTGGGCTTGTACATGTCCTCCGGGATACGTTTGGTTGAGTTGGGGGCCGTGTCGCAAGCATATCATAGAAAAGTGTGATATGGGTGCGGTGCACTCCATGTGTTTGTGTTTTGGCTTATTGTACTATACATACATATATAAATATATTTGTATATACTATCTATATATTATTTGGAGTATAATGGTGTAATTTGGGTTTTTATGTATAAACATATGCCTATGTGTATATATATGAGGGTATCTATATATATATACATATAACTATGTGTATAGATCTAAATATATATTTATGTTGGTGTGTATATATGCATATGTATTTATTTAGGTTGATACTATCTATGGGTTATATAGAGTGTATAATAGGATAATTGAATTTATGTGGTAGTGTGGGTTTATATGTATTTAGATATTTGGTATATGTATATATACATGTGTTAGTTTATATCTATATAGATATATATTTATGTGTGGTTAGATATGTATGTACCTATCTAGTGATGAGGGTTGATGCATGAGTATATGGAATAGGGAGGGACTTGACAGCAGACTGAACTGCAGTGAAGATAATATCTGAACTCAGTAACCTGAAGATAACATCTGAACTCAGTAACCTGAAGATAACCTCTGAACTCAGTAACCTGAAGATAATATCTGAACTCAGTAAGTTGAGACTGAAGACTGCAGCAGTTCCTGGAGCAGTTCCCTGTGTGAAGACTCATTTACCACCACTGCATCGAGCACAGCAACCCCACCTGAACACCTACCTGAGAACTGAAGACTTACCTGTACTGAAATACAGGGACTGAAGTTCACAGCAAGGTGCAGTAGCAGTTCTCAGCAAGGACTGAGTCATGTGCACAGTAAGGACTGAAGTTCAGCTGCTGCAGAACTGGGAGCTCCTGCAGTGGGGAGTTCTCAGCTACACCGAGCAGTTACAGCTGCTTTGGGAGGCACAGTGCCACTGCACAACATTATCTCGAGCCAGGCCTTCAATAATAGGTAGTACCTCGAGGCAGTTCTACATCAAGGAGGATGAACTGCACAGCAACTTGAGACTGAAGATCACCTGAAAGCAACTCGAAGACTCACTGAAATAAAGGCTGCACAACAAGACTGCACGGCAACTTGTAGACTGGACTGAACACAGAACTTGAAGACTGAAGGTAGCACAGTGGCAACCACTATTCTCTGTATCAGTAGGTATCTAGTTTAGTTATTAGTTAAACTATTAAGTTAGCTTGCAGGTAGCAGTTTTAGTGTGCAAGTCAGTGAGTTTTAGGTTCCTAGCTAGTCTAATTTTTAGTGTAGTGTTAGTTATTTATTAGTTGAGGTTAGTTAAGTGATTAAGGTATTGTAAAGTAATTAGATAAGTATGTATTACTTACTAGATTAGTTATATATAGCTAGTCTAGTATAGTGATTATTAAGTTAGCTATTGGTATCAGTTCGACCTTTTTAGCTAAATGCAATAGGAGAGGTAACCCCAAAGTATGGGCCAATGCCAAGGTATTGAGCGTGGGTATCAAGGGTAATTGCGATACGCATTGGCACAAGGCCAAAGTATCATAATTAAATTGTTTTGTGATATTATTATTATTATTATTATTATATATGACTTTTATATATATATATATATATATATATATATATATATATATATATATATATAAACCTATTTTTATATTAGAAAATCTGCGTATCTTAGGATACGGCTTCTTGATTGCACTGTGGTGTGTTAGCTTAGCTAGTATAACATAGCTTCATAGTGTATTGACTTAGTGACTAGCATTAGACTCTTGCAACCTAGAAATGCATTGGTTTGACTTAGAAACGGCGTATTGACCTAGAACTTCTTCAACTTTATTTATTTCCATCATTGAACCTTGTATTGATGCAACATACCATATATAGGTTGTGAGACACCAGCTTGGGCATCGAGAGACACTTTGCTCAGGACTTCAGGCGAGTACATTTCTCTGATTATTTTCAATTCATAATGTTGTATATATGCATGTTCTAGATTAGTATACATTGATTCCCGACACAGTGATTTCACTGACTGGTGCTATATGGATCCCGTCAGGAGGTGTTATCCCCTACCGTGTGCAACGGGTACCTAATGACATGTATTTCATCGTGTGCATTGGGTATTGACTTTCATGTGCTTCTTGTGCATCCACTATTTCATGTGCTAGTGTGACTATCGTGATCATGTATATAACGTGTCGTGATTGGATCCATGAGTATTGGTTGGGGAGGGGGGGGGGGGAGTAGGAGTTGGTTATGTGATCAAAGCCCTATTGATCTCATGTGCATGTCGATTATACACCTCACGTATAATGGAGTTACCTATATACCTCATGTGCAACCTAAACCGATCACATAACGAACTCTCACTCTAAAACACATAGTTAGTATCTCTTGTTCTCTACTTGCAGTTATTCTTGTATTTACTTTCAGCTTTATTGTGCCTATTGCCTGTTCACTTGTACAGTATATTCTTTCTACTTGTGCATCTTGTATTATTTTTTCTATTGCTTGTTATATATGCTCGATTATGTTATTGGAACTGCTTTCAGAGGTATGTACTTCGCTCCAATCCTGACTGGATATATTTTTCCAGATGATTGGCTAGAGGAGCGGTGTCCCACACATTACGGACCTCAGGAGGGTGAGACTTTAGAGGACACTTTCCTAGAGCCAGAGGACATAGTGCCAGTGACCGAGGAGGTCTAGTTTGTTTAGTAATTTTTGTATTAGACTATTATTTTGAGGAGATTCACAGATGTACTATTATTTCATATTGTGGATTGTATCTTCTTCCTTTCGTTATTTCCATTCGTGCATTATTTCCTCCTTAGTTTGTTTTGTGATTGAGATTGATATATTTGTGAGATACCATATTGCTCCTCCGATTGGAGTTGAGATGATTGACAGGTACCATATTATATTATTGAGATGTTAGATAGTTAGAAATGACCCAGACATCGTTCTACCGCCGATTCTGCGGCGTAGGCTGGGCGTAACCACGTACTCGTGCCCGAATATCAGGGTGCGGGTCACATTTTTAGTGGTGGCCCATGCAGGTCTAGATAGACATCGTAGTTGTGCTCGACTAGAGTATTGCTACGAACCTGCTTTAGGATACAGGATTTAGGCTGAGAGTTACTCAATCATAACTAGAAAAAACTCCAATGTTTTGTTCGACAAATCTTTACCTATTTGATATTGTCTTTCATTTTGAATTAAGTTATGTCCTTCTTTGATGATATTGCATTATAGTCAATATTGATTCCGTATTTTCAATCTGACTTCAGGATGCCTCCGAAGGTCAGATTCTATCGCTCAGGAGCAGCAGCAGCTTCCTCAGCTACTTCCCAGCCTGCTGCGGATAGAGTAGCAGCTGCTACTGTTTCATCGTCAGTCGAGAGGATCGCCTCACCGGTCCAGGTGGGAGTCTCAGCAGCCGCTTTTGGGGGTGCTCCTCCCCCGGTTCAGAGGGTTGCTCCAGTTATTCCTGAGGATCTTCCGCCACCACCGCCAGTACCAGCTGATGCTACATAGTTGTTTACACTTTTCCAGATGATGATGGAGGCCCAGAGGGCCCAGGCCGAGGCGCAGCACCGACAGACCGAGGTGATGAGACAGGGCATCGAGAGTGCTCACCAGGTGGCCATCACCGCCGTAGAGAGGACCGTACCACCACAGCCACGGGAGGTACAGCCCAGGCCCGACACTATTCAGGACTTAAAGAAGTTGGATCCCCGGCCTTTCAAGGGGACAAAGGGCATCATCTATGCGGATGATTGGTTGGAGAGCATGGAGCGCGTTATGCGCTTATCCCGCCTTGCGGAGGACCTGATGGTGGAGGCAGCGGGATTGCAGATGATGGACATCGTGTCACGCCCCAGTCCCAAAATACCGAGGGACCAGATACGTGGCAATGGCCAGCAGCACACACCGATGGACAAACCCAATTTAATATATCCATCAGGGCGTACTTAAGCTGTAAAACAAGTCTACGAATACACGGTACATCTAATCTCATCCACACAAGATATAAAATATGATCCACAGAATATAAGGAATGTAAATCATCAACCAGCCTCAACAAAGTGCTTCGGGGAATAACCCGATAAAATATCTGATACAATGGTTCAACAGACCAAAATATAAATGACAGAATAAAGTAAATACTGAGCGTGGAACATAGATGCTCAGGAAAAGTCTTCAACTAACACCTCGTCCTCGGGTGTCGGTACAGCTCCTGTATCTGCTTCTGCTCCGGTCCCGTATACCTCAGGATAGATCTCGTCTACAAATCTTGGGGACATAATCCGGATCCAGGTCCTCAGGGGACATAGCAAGGTACAGATAATACAAGCCAAAATAAATGCAGTGCAAATAATAAATAAAATAAATAGGGTAAGTAAGTAACCATCTATGTGAAATGCAAGTGAGAGCATCACGAGTACTCAGGCTGAGCCACTACAAGCTCTGTGTCGGGGGGCCGGTAGCGGTAATAACACGTAATATGCCTAGCTCTGCTACGAGAGTCTACGGCCTCACAATAGTAGTAGATATATATATAAGACAACCTGTAGCCTGTGTGTCTCTCCCCACCCAATGTAACCACGCATATCATGACCATAACGTCTCATGTCCATGTCAAACGGGATTATAGCTAATACAACAAGTCATAAAGTATCTATGAATATAGTATCTCTGTCAAGTCCTGTATCCTATACAGAATTACCATGAATATCTCAGGAAGATCCTGTCTCATGAATAGTGTCAAGTGTCCTGGGTCAAAGTGTACTTGGTAAGACAAGTACGAGAATATAAAGTATCACGAATGTCCATCTCTAGATGACAATACACAATACCGCGTACGGTGTTGGCACCCGACTAATAATCGGACGCTAAGTACTTCACACGGTCCTAGGTTAAGCATACACAATAATATAATGAAGCAAGGAAAGTATGTAACAATACTGCAGAGTTTGGCAAGTTACACTTGCCTGGGGTTCGAATACCAACAGTCGTCCCTGTATCAGTGGATCATGTAGGTACTCCTCCAACACCTGTAATAAACATCACCAACAGTCTCAGAAGATATCAAATAGCTTGAAACGCCTGTCCTTAAGTCCAATTTGGACACAAGGGCAAAAATGACATTTCCGGGTCAAAGCGGGGTCCACATGTAGGCCACTATGCACCGAAAAGCGTGTCAGAGTCAAAGATCTCCAAATTCTTCAAACTTAGTGTCAACAAGTCAGGAACGATGATACGAACCCAACGGAACTTCCAGAATTGGATTCCGATGAGCCGATCACAAAATCGCCCGTCAAGTGGAGCCTGTGGGGCCCACGATACACGATTCTGTCGACGTTCTTAGAATCGAACCAAACTTGGGTCACAGGACCAGCGTATTGTTACGAGTCCGATGGCGCAAGTTTCGTCTCGATCCGACGTGTGTACACAAAGTTACAGCGTGTTCCAGAATGGACGGATACGGGGCGTTGTCGGTGGGTACGCGTCCGGTGTGCACGCACATCCAAATCAACTTCTGCGAAATACCACACATCCGTATCAACGACGCACATGTTCCGGTAAAGACTGCGTGCGACCAAGTCATCCCGTTTGGCGGGGCGTACTCAGTTCCGGGGTGAAATAGGGCGTTGTTTTCCTGTTTTTGGATCGCGGTGTGCGATCACCACAGGACGCGACACACCGAGCGGGTTGCACGGGCATCGAAAGGGTTATACAGTCTATGCGACGCAACAGACGAAAACAAAAATGGAATTACGAGGAGAGAGAAAATGCTACCTGAACAGGGCTCCGTGAATCTGAATTTCACGTGTCCGTGATGCCGTTTTATGTCCTGTCCGAGTCTGCCGTGTTCGGGATGCTGTGACCGGGGGTTGTATCTGGTGGAGAGTTGTCGGGGCTTCGTCGTGTCCGACTCAAGGCTTCGTCGAAGGAGGACAGCGAGAGGAGAGGTGGTTGCGGGGTGGCGGCGAGTAGGTTGATGCATGTGAACTGATAGGGGGATGATTGTCTACTTTTGTAGCTGTGACGAGTTCATTGTAATATTTTGCTGAAGTAGCCTCCTCATGTTCTACCGATGATGAATCATATGTGGCATGTCTCGTGCTTCCCACCCATGATTGAGTCCACAGAATACCTTTATGCTGGACTAGATAGTGAGAATTCCTTCCATGAGATACTAGAACCCAATGATATTAACTACTGATGCATCTCCCCCATACGTTATAGCACTCTTATTCTCTGCAGAAAAAAGCATCAGCGCTAGATAAACTTCCTTCTTGCCCATTGAATTTATGAATGACCCACAGTCATTCAGTATACAGTCCATCAGAAACACAGATGGTAGCCCATTTATCATAGTGTCCTTTGTCTCATCTCCGTAACGAGGGGATTGTCCATCTGCAAGATCGTTGTAAGGTCATCTCCTTCTTGGAGTACCATTGAACAATTGGGGCATCTAGAAAACTGAAGAGTGACTAACCATGTATGTGGGTTGTCAACACCCAGAAATGGTAGCAAAGATCTGTCAGAAATAAGACCAAACCTTTGCCTTTCAGGAGGTAGAACGTGGGGGTGTAGCCGGAGCCGCACAGTGGAGTCGGGGGGGGGGGGGGATGCACAGGGGTCCGTCGGCGAATGCACAGGGGTCGGTCGGCGGATGTACAGCCGGAGCCGCCACGGGGGTCGAAGGAGAATGGGGGTAGCTCGACGCGGGTTGGCACAGTCGGAGCCGATCAGCACTTGGCCGGAGCGATCGGTGCACCGCCGAGTCGAGCAGCACTTGGCCGGAGCGGAGGGAGACTGCACAGGGGTCGGGTTCCGTCGGCCGGCCGGGGTGTTTCTCTCCAGGGAGAAGGAATGAAGAAGAAGAAGAAGAAGAAAGGAAGGAGAAGAAATTTGTAAGGAGAAATAAATTAATGGAGGAGGGAGGAGAGAGAGAGTGGCGGCCAGGGGAGAAGAGTAGGAGTCGGCTGAACTCTATTTTAGGTTTTGGGATTTTTGGTTTCACTTAGAAAAAGGAAAAGAATCTAATTGTATATTTATACATGTAGGATTTGGGCTTGGGTTTGACCTAGGATTTGGGCTGGGTCAATGCTCCTTGGGCTTGGCTTCGGCTCTCATGGGGATACTGGGTGTTTGGCACGAGTTTAATTCAATTTAATTGTACATTGGTTTCTAGGGCTTTAAAAATACTTCCGGAGTCCAATAAATTCTTAAAAAACTATGTCCGATTTTCCATTTTACACCATAAAATATTATTTCCATAATATTTTAATATTAATTAACATCATTTAAAAATCCTGTAATCATAAAATCCTTTAGTTTTATTTCTAGAAAAATACAGAAAAATTGGGAAAAATATATTTTAAATTTTTTAGAAAAATCAGGATGTTTACACATCGCCAGCACATGGTTCCGGAATGAGCCACGGATCGCCGATCCAGGATTGACATGGGGAGAGTTTAGAGACTTGTTCAGAAGGAAGTTCTCCCCGCCTACTGAGAGACTTGACCTGGAGCGACAGTTCCAGAACCTCTACCAGGGGAACATGTCGGTGGAGGAGTATGCTGCCGAGTTTAGTAGGTTGAGCAGATATGCCGACTATATGGTGAGAGACCTAGAGAACCGAGCTAGTAGGTTCAGAGAGGGTCTGAACTGGGAAGTGAAGGCTCTCATTTCTTTGAGCCACGAGACGTATACCGACATCTTGAGGGAGGCTCGCAAGGTCGAGAGAGACCTGAGTGGGAGGCACAAGAGGGACCGAGTTGTTTATGGTGGCAGAAGCAGCACAGGTCCAGCGAAGAAACCATATTTCCAGCACCAGAGGCAGCAGTCCAATGCGCCTAACCGAGCACCTGTACAGCAGACGTACCAGATGCAGAGACCAGCCCAGACAGCTCGTGCTTGCCCCTTCTGTAAGAAGGCAGGGCACGGATGGGACGTTTGCAGGAAGAGGCTCGGTCAGTGTTTGTTTTACGGTTCATCAGATCACCAACTGAGGGATTGCCCCAAGACCTTAGCTCGGACAGTTCAGGATGTAGCCCCTATCTAGAGGATACCCGCTAGACACCCGACGGGACAGCCGAGAGGACCTCCTTTACAGCCCCAGCAGCAGAAGTTCGTGTAGCACCAGCACCAGCAGAGGGGTGCACAACAGGGGCGAGCTTTTGCCCTGACCGTGGAGGAGTCAGAGCCAGTCGGAGACGTTATATCAGGTCCAGTCTTACTCGATTCTTTTCCAGCTCATGCCTTATTTGATTCTGTGTATCTCATAGCTTTGTATCTGTATCTTTTGCTTTGAGACATCGTCTTGAGTCTGAACCGTTGGCGCGGACTTGCAAGATCACTACCGGGGGTGGCATCATCCTGGTCAGTGATGTTTGCAAGAAGCAGAGGGTTTATATGGGAGGCCGTGAGATGAGTGTATGTTTACTTGTAATGCCACTTCCGAGTTACGATATAGTACTCGGGATGGATTGGTTGAGTAGACATCACGCTAGTATCGATTGTCGTGGAGACAGAGTTTTATTTCAGACGCTAGGAGAGCCGGAGTTCGAGTTCGTCCGAGGAGAAGAGCAGAGCGAGGGCAATTTCTGTGGGGCTTTGGTAGAAGAGCGGGAGCCGCCACATCCGTTGATTGCAGAGTTCTTGGATGTCTTTCCAGAAGATTTGCCGGGGTTGCCACTGGACAGAGATGTGGAGTTCTCTATAGACTTAGTGCCAGGCGCAGAGCCGATCTCTCAGCACGTCTATAGAGTAAACAACCGTGAACTGGCGTAGTTGAAGAAGCAAGTGGATGAGTTGCAAGACAAGGGCTTTATCCATTCCAGTTCGTCACCATGGGGTGCTCCGGTACTGTTTGTACCCAAGAATGATGGGTCGGTACGTATGTGTATCGACTACAGGGCACTTAATAACCTCACTATCAAGAGCAAATATCCGTTGCCGCGGATTGATGACTTGTTCGACTAGCTGAGCGGAGCGAAGGTATTCTCGAAGATAGACTTGAGGTCAGGGTACCACCAGGTGAAGGTGAAGAGGGAAGACATCCCAAAGACGGCTTTCAGGACTCGTTGTCACGCCCCAGTCCCAAAATACGTAGGACCAGGAATACGTGATACGCTAGCTACGCATTCGACCAGACTTTGGTCTGACTCGAATACGTATAAGCTGTAATATAAAAGGGCACTATCTAGATATCCCATAAATGTAAACCTCTATGTCTCAATCCACAATGTACAACAGTATACAATAAAGAGCTATATGTGCTAGAGTCGGCCGCCCAATAACACACTAACTCGAATAGACTCGAGAAGAAGTATGAGTCTATAAAAACTAGGCTACAACAATAGATGAAATAAACAATATAAAATAACTATAATGCCGGTAGATATAATGTGAGTACCTGGTACCATGCCCGCAAGACATGCAACTCCAACAGCAACTCCAAATGCTCCGTAATCATCTATGCTGCAAAACTGGCAGGAAATCAGGTCCTCAGAGAGACGTAACAAGGTACATAAATACAATATGCCAAGTAAACAGAAAGTACAAGTGCAACAACATGGTACTCTATCATAACCAAACCAGTGTGACACAGTTTAAAGACAATGTTCGATGCGTGGGCTTTCTAAAATAAAACCGTAGCTCCGGACACGGAAACACACGGCACATACCGCAGCTCCGGGCAAGGAGTCACACGGGTGAAACAGCTACACTAGATACAGGATCACTACAGAAATAATACATATATATATATATATAAGCGCGTGCAGAGTAGCCCAAACGTCTAGTAACTATCTTCCCCTTCCCAAGCGATCAACGATTGTGCGCTGAACCTGAACCTCTATCTAACAGTCTCGACACACGGAAGATAACTCAACAGACGCGACCCTAAGGTCGTCCCAGTCTTTGGTCATGATGTCAGTATCAGAATACAGGAATCTGGCACGATCACAGTGTATGAGTGTGTCCTGGGGTATCGATATACTCAGGTACGTACATCGAGGTGCTACTAAGCATCTAACAATTTTTCTAATACGTTACGACGAATGTCAGCACCCGGTTGTGATCCGGACGTGAAGTATCGAGCGTTAACATAAGTACGTGCATAATGTACATAAAGAACAATAAATATCTGTAATCTGAAATACAGGGTGGCAAGGTACACTTGCCTGCGTGCGGTTGCTGATGACGGGGATCCGGTACCGCGTCCAAGTCCTAAGGTCCCGTAGTACCTAGAGATGAGATACAAACCAGAATCAATAATCTATTTTATGACAGACAGGGATGCTACACACATCTACAACTAAACTCAGTCTCAGCTACGACTCACAGGGACAAGTCACTAGGGGGGTTGACCATAGTTGACTATCGGTACGATGGTCAAATCAGCTAATCATCGGTACATTCTCCTCGATTTAATTCTCCGTAAATAAACTAACATTTTTCCACCATGTACGATACATCCTGATTAGTTGCTCAAAGGTCAAAACTCTATTCTCCTCGAGTACATATCTTAATTAAATCGTGATAATTTATGTAGAAGCCAACCCTAATTTCCATCCAAGTATCACATCCAAATCCAACTTCATAAAACATAAGTTACAAGGTCACTACACTACATAAACCCTAAAATATGTTAACACCACCTCAACTCATTAAAATCCATATTCGCATTAATCATCATTAGCCTTAGCCAATATAAACCTTAATCCCGTAGTTTAAGTATTACACTACACTAATCATTTATATCATCACTACATAAACACTAGAAATATATTAAACCTCATTAAACACAACCTCAAGCCATATTCACATTAATCATCATTAACCTTAACCTATATAAACCTCAATCACATATTTCAAGTACCACACCACAGTATAATACATATCCACATTATATAACCAAAACCCTAGCTAGCATTTTACACAAACATATATATACCAACAACCCTACTAACCCTAACAACCACAACACATTAATATATACATCAAAAGAGAGGGGGGAAGAGTCGATACCTCGACGAGGCTTGCTGGCCGGAGATGATGGCCGGAATAGGGTGGTGCTCGGTGGCAGGGAATATCGAGGGTGGTGGTGGAGATGAAAGCTTGTGGTGGTGGTGGAGATGGAAGTGTAATGGTGGTGGTGATGATGGTGGTAGTGGTGGTGGTGATGATGGTGGTAGTGTTATCGAACAAGGAGAAGCGGGGAGTCGCACGGCCGGAGGAAATATAGCCGCGGGCGGTCGGGAAAACAGCGGACGGTCGGCGGGCTGTTCAGTCCGGTCGGTCGGGGCTGTTCAGTCCGGGGGAGCAGCTGCAGGGTGAGAGCCGTTCGCTGGCCGGTCGGAGGAGAGACGCACAGCCGCGGGTGGTCGGGAAAACCATTCGTGCATTATTTCCTCCTTAGTTTATTTTGTGATTGAGATTGATATATTTGTGAGATACCATATTGCTCCTCTGATTGGAGTTGAGATGATTGACAGGTACTATATTATATTGTTGAGATGTTAGATAGTTAGAAATGACCCAGACAACGTTCTACCGTCGATTCTGTGGCGTAAGCTGGGCGTAACCACGTACTCGTGCCCGAATATCAGGGTGCGGGTCGTGACAATAGGTTTAAAATAAAGGGGCGATGTTGCACGTTGCACATTTCAAAAATTATGGAAAATTTTCTATGAAGGGAAAAGTTGGATTTCTTCATGTATTGTCTAATGGTGTGGACACCTAAATGCATTTTTGCATAAAAGTGCCCAACAAATTAGAAAATTGCACAAAGACGGAATTCAGATTAAATTAATTAAAATTTTGCGCGTAGGATGTTCTAGAATTAATTAGAAGCACATGGGGATAAATTTTGGTGGGACACCAGTGTCATGGACATAGAGGGCTCATAGTAGAATTTTATCATAAATTAGGTTGTATGAAATAGGTCAAGATTGTGTCTCCAATTTTGATTAAAACGCACAAGGATACAAAGTTGAAATTATTTAGAATTAAATAATAAACGTCCGCGATGTTTATTGCGCGACTAAAATGTAGCACACGAGAGCATAATTTTAAGTCACACAAAGGTCAGAATGAAAGGTGGACATGTCTAGGACAAGGGGGTAAAGTTTGTAGGAAGGCAATGGCTAGTATAGTGCTCCAATTATCGAAGCAACGGTAAGGCACACTAAGTGATATAAATAACGTATAATTAAATAAAATGTCGTGTTCTATTTCTAATTGGATTCTAATTAGCCCTAATCTCTCTACCTATGCCAAGTAGACCTAATTTTGGGTGAGGGGGTTTACAATCTACCCAACTTAAAATAATTTCGTCCTTAAAATTTAAAATAAGGCATAATTTGTTAATCCTTCACGTACATAAGGCAAGTCAATCGCAATCTCTTTGCGATAATTAAAATTTTAATCAATCCTTCGTAATCACTTCAAAATTAAGATGGTCACTGTTCAAATCAAAATTTAACCTATCGTACTTTCTCCTCACTTTTTTAAATCATTAACATTCAAATTTAAATTCAATCCATATAACATCTTCGCATATCAAATTTTATATCACGATCTCCAACTATCATAATCTCTTTTTAGAAATAATTCTAATCAAATATTCCTCCTATTTTTCAACTTATGAACTCTTGTACTCTTCAAATTTAAATTCAATTTACCTCCTCAATATTTCAAATAGGTAATCCCACAATCAACATTTAGCTTTTAATTTAAGGCCTCAAATTGTGAAATTTGAAATCTAATTCACCAATTGTTCAAGTCTAGATTTCTATATTTATCCTCAAAGTTTAAATCGATAATTCAACCTTCAATATTCAAAATTTAAATCATATGCTCACGTATAAATATTTGGTTTGCCATATCACGGTTTTTAAAATTCGTTACTCCTCATCATCTTAATTATTCTTCTAAAATTCTCAAAATTAAAATGACTTAAACCTCTCAATTTAATTTTACTCGATCACTATCTAAAAGAAATTCCTCTCAAGTTGACAATGCAACTTCTACCCAACTTAGAATTTACCCATCTATCACATAAGGCTATACACCTAAGGAGATATTTCTTAAATTATTTAATCATGTTATTCAATCCTCGAAACTTTAACATCAATATATCACATATGATATGCCCTTAATTAGTTATAAAAGACAGTCATCTAGTAATATGATTGGCCTATGGGGTATATCTAGTACTCTTTGTATATCATACTTATACTAAGCATGAGATTTCGTCTTTCCGAAATAAGGAAGGATGGAAAACAATAATAAGGAGTTCAAGGGGGAGGTAATAGATTAGAAGTATGGGGATCAAGGCGTTTAAAGAATTCAAATGGGAATTGTCAAGGCAGTTGTGGATTGAAATCTTATTTTGGTAATTCCTATTTACATGCTCGTATCAGTAAAGTTATGTAACCGATACGATATGCTCAGACATATCTAGAGGGCAAGTACATTCGTCTACTAATCACTATATATCTCAATCCACGTAAAGTAGTTATGTGAAGGGCGAACCAAGCACACTACAGTTGATCAGACTGTAATACACTGATTCTGAAATGTATTAATGTAGTACTCCAATAATACATATGTCATGAACTAGCTCGATAAAGAATAAGCATACAAAACTAGGCTATAATAGCAGCCTAAGTCAAGGTAGTACAACAAATATAAGTACGCTAGATTATGATGAGAGGAATTACAAAATAATTCAAGTTCACACAAGATAAGATTCTACAATATCTACAGTTGTCATACTAACTCCTTGTCTAAGTCGCTAGTCGACCAAATAGGGGTATGGGCCTCTAAGTTCTACAGTCTTAATAAACACTATCGTCTTATGCTAGTATACAGTTAATGTCATTCAGTTATACTTTAATAATGAGTCAAGAGGACTATGCGTTACTAGGTGGTGAGGCATACTATCCAACTTAAAATAATAAACTAATACTGTAACAGTCTCAAGGGGAATTTACAAAATAATCTTGTTCTTGTAAATGAAGTATAAACTCTTATTGGGGTATATGCGAAAAAGATCTTGGTACTTGTTAGGGTCTCCTATTGCATTATATAGGTAATGGTTACCCTAAGTCTTAATCATAGTGCTCATAGAACATGTGTCAATAGTAAGAATGGAAAAGTTACTGGCCTTCAAGGGGAAAGAGGATATAACTTGTATTGAGGTGGGGTACACGTTACGTGATTTAAAACTAAGAATAATCATATCACAATCTAGGGAACAACTCAATTATCAAGTTCTAACTACCAATCACATAATTCAAAGTTCAAGGTTACAACTATAATCCTAGCAACTATATATCCTTAACATAAGATAAAATCACTTGGCCTAAAATCAGAAAGGTTAGGTGGCACGAATTGGAAGATGAAGAATAGAAGAACATAATTAGTCGTCGTACAAATATAACGAGCGCTAAGTTTTCAGAGGAACAAGATTTGAATTGAAAAAATAGGGGGACTCTAGATAATATCATGGTTTTCCTAAGGGAATGTGGTATGCTAATATCTGTGTTCGAGGTATGATAAAGAAAAATGTTATATTCATTCCTCTCAGCTTCTAAAGTATTGTTCGGCTACTACAAGACAAGAAGCTAAAGTTGTAGTTCTCTAGTACTATCTCACCATGAAAATCTAGGTTCAGTCCTAATGTTTAACCTTGGATTCTATTGGTCCCTCAATGCTAGGGTCAAACACTATGGTCAAATTTTTAATTAACTCTAGTAGTGTCTATACCACTCTCAAGTCATCCCTAGTTATCAAGGGATAATGGCCAATCCATCTACAGGTAAGGGATGCTAGGGTCCATTAAGTATTAAGGAAGGCTAGGGTTCATTAAGTATTCTAAACTTAGTGATGTGTCAATACTCTAGTTGTGTTCTTCTTAGAAATATTACCCTAATTATTATCCTAACAACAGGGGGTTTCTATATTCTAGGAGAAGGCTATAATCAAGAAACTATTAGGGAAGCACATGAATCAAGCAGGATACGATTAGTCAAATAGAATGGATTGGAAGGAAAGTGAATCATAGTCAATTATGGATGAGATCTTATACTCTATTCCTAGGTGCAGGCTTGCTCGGTACAGTAACGTAACCGAGACAATATGCTCTTGACCTGCATGGGCCACCACTAAAAACATGTCATGCTCCGGTCCCAAAATACATAGGACTAGGACACGTAAGCATGCCAGCCGCATGGATATGGCAACTCCAATATATGGAAACCATAGCACATACGTACGCTGTAATATGAATAGCAATTCACCAGTGGTATAAACTTATCACAAGTCACAGGGTATAACTAAATCTCATCCACAGAAATTAAATATAAATGAATAACCCATAACCATGTAACTAGATCTCAATATAAAGTATCTAAGATGACAGTCAGATGGAAACAAATCTACTGCTGAATTAGAATATAAAATAAACAAGATAAATACCATATATGTACAAAATCTAACAATCACGAGGCTCGAAGAGAAGACCTCCTCAGAATGTAAGTAACCAGTTCGGATCTGCGCTCCTGCGAATACTCATGAACATCTACGCCTGGAAAGGGACCAGATCCTCAAAGGGACATAACAAGATACATAAAAGCATGCCATAAAGTAAATACTGAATAAATAAAAGGGGTGCGCTAACCATCTAAGTGAATACAATTTGAGGACAACTTTGAATGTATAGAAAAGTGTAGGCTAGACATATGCCGACGTAATTCACCAATCATGACAACTGGCTAGTATATGCCATATATGCCCCCCATACAAGGGCACTGTATAATAACGTCCATCTTCGAAGAGCATGGCATCTGTATAATATATTGTCTATATCGCTCCGAAGAACGTGGCATCAGTATAGTATATCGTCCATATCTCTTCAAAGAATGTGGCATCAGTGTAGTATATATCGTCCTTATCACTCCGTCGAGTATGGCATCAGGGTAAAGGGAGTGGGTGTCCCATACGCCTACTAGTTGTCCTCTCCGCCCAATGATCTATGCATGTTATATCCACAACACGCCTTAGCTACTATGCCGAGGCATCGTAACTCTGGCTCATACTCTATCTCTAGAATAATAGCCCAACCTTACAACCAAACAAGGACAAGGATTGGGCCATCGTACCACGATAGTCTATGCTCCGCCTACTAAAAACTGCTAAGTCTTCTAACATGCGTGTCACGACCCGCACCCGGTGTAAGGGTACTAGTCGAAAACAACGCCCAGCCTACGCCGCAGAATCGGCGATAGAACGCTGTCTAGATAATCTATCTAACAATATAATGAACCACCAATAATGATAGTATACTTAATCACAGAACTAAGATAGAAATAAGCACGAATCAGATAAAGAATAGAATAGTCATAATACAACTCATGAGTCTAAAATAATACATCAATGAGTCTGAAGAAGTAACAAAATAAGCTGGAGACAAATCCAGTACAAAGAATACTACGAAGCTACAACTCCAGGGTCAACTGTCTCAGTTAGGATAAGTCCCTCTTGAGCCAGGGTCTTAGAATCTAAACCCACAACATCCTGGGGTCCATAATAGGTAGGGTACCACTCCTCAGTGTCATCTGAAAAAATATATCCAGTCAGAAAAGGAGCAGAGCACATCTCTAACAGCAGTTCTAATTAATAATAAAAACTATGTAACAGTAAATAGCTGTGGATAAACAAGATGCACAATAGATACAAGAGATATATATACAATAAGGAAATACTGGAAATAAATACAATAATGAACAATATGCCAATGAAACAATAATACTAATGGCTAAGTGTGTGAGTACTAGCTTAACATGTGATCGGCTTGGGCAAGATGCAATGCGGCCTGACAAATCATACGTGCGGTTTATGATCAACACTATTCAGTAATCAGTACTTTATACAATAGGGATATTGATCACATATCTATACTAATACTCCTCATCCCCGACTGGTATAATAGATCCAACCACTGTATGCTATGGCACGAGATTCTCCAAGAAGATAGCTAGTCTTCCCGAGAATCGGTGTCTGTACATGTACAAGATAACCAATGAAACAATACTTGCACCATATACACCATATACCAAGGAATAACATCTCATGACGAGATTCGGATATACCAATCCATGTAACCATAGTGTCAAGAGAACATGGATATCTACACTAGATACAATGGATATAGAGGATATCATAAATGAGAAACTATCAGAGAATGTACTCGCCTGAAGTCCAATGAATAGTCTCACAGATGTCTGACTCGGTGCCTCGAAGACCTAGATATGGAATACAATATCAATACAAGGTCCCGAAAAGAGAATAAGTTAAACTAGTCAACTTCTAGGTCAATAAGTCAATTCTAAGTCAAAAGTCAACTATAGTCAACTCTAAGTCAACTATGGTCAACTATGGTCAAACCAAGGTCAACTATCTATTTCTAGGTTGCACAAGTCTAACACAAAAATCTTGGGTCAAAATACTAAAATCTAAGTCATAGAAACCACATCCTAAAATATTAGGATACCGTATCTCCGGATACGTGAATCCAAGGTAAACCTCACAATACATATATATCAACAATAATGTATAATAATATAGAATATTAATTACAAATAAATAGGAACCATGGTTTTGAACCAACTTGGTATCCACAAAGTCACAAACTTGATACCCAAACCCCGTATCTTGAGTATCCCACTTACCTTGGTTTCCACAAGGTAATACTCAATACCTTGATATAGTAATTACCCTCATATATAATATAATATATATATATACTAATATTATACAAATAAGAAGTATAGCAATACTAGTATTATATCTCAATATTAATACATATATATATAAATATAAGATATAAATAATATACTAATAAACTGCCTAACTGTCACTGAAAGCAGTCTTGAAAAACACTGATTTCAAATATCAGACTTTCAGTGACAGTTCGGGCTATCACTGAACCGCCGTTGCTACTGTTGCTACATTTTTGCACTGCTGCCTCCGCTTTGGTGACAATTTTCAACCGTCACCATATCCTCTGTCGCGACTGCTGCGAATTCCCGCCGCTACATGCGGCTATTAATGACAGTGGCGGCTCCGTCATTAATTGCCGCCGCCACAGTTACAGCGGCTGCTGTTTTGCTCGGTCATTAATGACAGTTGCTCTGTCATAAAATCCTGTTGTCGCTAAAAATAGTATATATATATATATATATATATATATATAACCTATATATATATATATATATCAATATATATATAAAAACCAAATAAATAATTATATATATCTATATATATAACCCAAATATATATATAATATATATATCTATATATATAAATACCAAATAGCTATAATACACATCCTATATACTAATGTACATATTACAACATGGTTAAATGCACACATACATAAATATGTTAATAAATATACATCCATACATATATATAATCATATTCTAATTACTTAATTAAACATATATATATATATATATATATATATATATATATATATATATATATATATATATATATTAATGCATGTAGAAGAAAACTACATATATATTTATACATTCTATTAGTACATATATAATACATAGATCTTTGCTACAATAAATACCATAATAAATACACTATAATACATATATAATATATATATATATATATATATATATATATATATATATATATATATATATATATATATATATATATATATATATATATACTTAATTATAATTCAAGAATTAAAGTATAAATAATTAGATCTACACATAAACACACCACAAATGGAGAGTATCACACCGTATCCCACTAGATCTAGGATACGCATGCGACACGAGTCCACCACACATCCAATTGTACCCCGAAGGACACAAGCAAGTCACATATATTATTTATGAACAAAACAAAGTGTCAAATATAGATCTATGTGTCCGTGTCAAAATACGACATGTACAAAGTCCCGTGTCGGAGGGAAAACCCCAAAAACAATACGTATCACCAAATTATTGGGATACAACCTACACGTACCCAATTGTGGACACGACACTAGCCCCAAACACATAAACACATGCCAAATTGATCTATAGGATCAATTGACACACACAACAAATGTCAATCCCGAAATTCCTCCAAAATTGATACAAAAAGTACCATAACTTTCTCCATAGGTCTCCTATGAACACAAAACCAAGTCCTATGGGTAGTACATACATATGGGTTAATTTTCCATAATTAAATCTCAGATTTAGAAGCTATTTTAAGGAGAAAAAATTGAATTATACCTATTGTGAGATGGATTCCCAATTAAACCTCCAATTGAGATAAAATTGCCTCCAAATTGTAGATCCTTGCTCCTCTTTGTAGATCCTTACTTCCTCCTTCTAGATGCTTACTTCTCAAGTCTCTAATGGTGATTTGGGAAGGAATTGGAATAAATTTGATAGGGAAATGAAATGGGAATGAAGGAAATTTGGTAGTGGGAAATTCTAGATCTAGATTTGGAATGAAAAAGAGGAGAGAGAATTTTCCCCCTCTTTTTATATAGGCCGGCCCTTTCCTCTCCCTCAAGTAATTATAAAATATCCAATATACCCCTTGGGGCCTTTCATGAAGAAATAATTAAGGAAGGAAGCTTCTAGTCTAATAATTTAATTAATTTAATCCATCTCCTTAACAATGGAATTTCTAATTGGGCTAAGTCTAACTAATTAATTCATGTTGGTCCATGGGTCCAAACTAAACTAGTTAGGTCCACTAATACCAGTCCAAATTAAATAAATAATATCTAACAACAATTAAATAATACAACAATAATTATTTACCATACACAATATTTAATTAAATAGGAAATGACTAAAATACCCTTTCCTAGAAAATATGGTAGTGACAAGTCTACCCTCCTTAAAATAATTTCGTCCTCGAAATTCAAAGACGAAAACTACCCCCAGAAAATAACAGAACAGAACTAAAGAATCATAACTAACTATAGAAGAACATAACAATGAACAGAACATAACTAGAAAATAACATACCTCAAGGCACAAACAAATATGGATAACGCTCTCGCATTTCATCCTTTCTCTCCCAGGTAGACTCCCCCGGAGAGTGATGCCTCCATGCGATGCGCACCAAAGGAATAGTCTGGTTCCTCAGCACCTTCTCTCTCCGATCCAGAATCTCAACTGGCTGCTCTGGATAGCTAAGAGTAGGGCCCACCTCTATCTCCGAGTGATCCAATACATGACTAAGATCTGCCACGTATCGTCTCAACTGTGACACATAAAACACGTTGTGTACTTCCTCTAATACAGGGGGCAAGTCTAGTCTATAAGCAACTGCACCGACCCTATCTAGAATAGTGAAAGGTCCGATGAATCGCGGACTAAGCTTTCCGCCTCCACCGAAGCGAATCGTACCTCGTGTCGGAGAAATCCTCAAAAATACCAAACCACCGACCTAGAACAAAACACCACCTTAAGAACTTAATCTATAACAACAACCAAAAACAAGCACAAAACAAAATCTAAACTATACCTCAAACTCCAAAGGTCTCCGATGGCTATCGGCCCAATGCCGCTGTCTGTCCTACGCCACTCAAAGTCTGTCTCTGATCAACTAAACCTTCTCTGCTGCATCCACAACCATCTCTGGCCCAAGCAAAACTCTCTCTCCAACATCGTTCGAAGACAAAGGAGTATGACACCTCCGACCATATAGAGCTTCAAAAGGTGACATCTCTATACTGGCCTGGTAACTGTTGTTGTAAGCAAACTCTACCAAATAGAGATGGTCCTCCCAAGAACCCCTGAAATCTAGTACATAAGTGCGCAACATATCCTCGAGAGTCTGGATAGTCCTCTCTAACTGCCCATCTGTCTGGGGATGATATGCAGTACTGAACTTGAGCTGAGTGCCCAAACTCTCCTGCAAACTCCTCCAGAAATGAGAAGTGAAACGACTATCTCGATTTGAGACTATACTGACGGAAACTCCATGTATCCTAACGATCTGCCTCACATACATCTCTGCCAGCTTCTCCGTAGACAAACCCACCTTGAAAGGCAAAAAGTGGGCCGACTTGGTCAACCTATCAACAATGACCCAAATTGCGTCTTTCCTTTCTGGAGATCGTGGAAGTCCGGACACAAAATCCATAGTAATGTGTTCTCACTTCCACTCTGGAATGGGTAATGGCTGAAGTAAACCTCCTAGCCTCTGCCTCTCGGCTTTTACCTGCTGGCACACTAAGCATCTGGATACAAACTGTGCCACTTCCCTCTTCATGCCATACCACCACACACTCTCTCGCATATCCCGATACATCTTGTTAGCACCTGGATGCATGGAATACTGAGAGTGATGCGCTTCCTGCAACACCTTCTCTCGCAACTCCCTACTAGGCACACACAATCTAACTCCATGCCTCAAAGATCCATCCTCTGCAATAGTGAAATTATCCTCCAATCCTGCTCTCACCTGAGCTCTGATACTCCTCAGAGATACATCATCATACTGTGCTGCCTTGATCCTGTCCATCAAATCTGAGTATATCTACAGTCCCCACATCTGCATAGCACCACCAGGAACAATTACCTCAATGCCCGAGCTCTCCAAGTCCTCCAACAAATATTGATCCTGCGTCAAGAACATAGCTACCGGATACCTGCTCAAAGCATCGGCAACTACATTGGCTTTCCCAGGATGATATTGCAAAGAGATATCAAAATTCTTCATTAGTTCTAACCACCGACGCTGCCTCATGTTCAACTCCTTCTGCGTGAAAACGTACTTCAAGCTTTTGTGGTCTGTGAAGATCTCCACACGCTCTCCGTACAAATAATGTTTCTACAACTTCAGAGCGAATATGACGGCTGCCAATTCCAAAACATGGGTAGGATAGTTCTTTTCATGATGACGCAATTGCCTGGATGCATAGGCAATCACTTTCCCATGCTGCTGAAGAACACAACCCAAACCCTTCCCCGATGCATCACTATAAATAGTGAAACCTCCGGACCCTGATGGCAACGTCAAAATAGGAGCAGACATCAACCTCTTCTTTAACTCCTCAAAAGCAACCTGGAAATCCTCCGTCCAAACAAACTCCACATCCTTCCTTGTGAGTCTGGTCATCGGCTCGGCAATCCTCGAAAAATCTTGCACAAACTTCCTGTAGTAGCCTGCCAATCCCAAGAAACTCCTGATCTCTGCTATCGAACTCGGATTCTTCCAAGATTCTACTGCTGAAATCTTCTTCGGATCTACTGAAATACCATCACCAGTCATAACATGCCCCAAGAACTCCACCTTGTCCAAGAAAAACTCACACTTGGACAACTTCCCATACAGCTTCTCTTTCCTCAGCACATCCAACACAATCCTCAAATGCTCCTCATGCTCCTCCGGTGTCCTCGAGTATATGAGTATGTCGTCGATGAACACCACTATGAACTTGTCAAGGTACTGGTGGAACACCTTGTTCATCAAGTTCATAAATATCGTCGGTGCATTACTCTAACCAAACGACATCACCATAAACTCGTACTGACCATACCGAGTTCTAAAGCAGTCTTCGGTATGTCCTCCGGCTTCACCTTCACCTGATGGTAGCCTGATCTGAAATCTATCTTAGAAAATACCTTCGCACCACTCAACTGATCAAACAGATCATCAATTCGTGGCAAAGGATACTTATTCTTGATAGTGAGATTATTCAAAGCTTTGTAATCAATGCACATGCGCACCGATCCATCCTTCTTTGGTACAAACAATACCGGGGCTCCCCATGGTGAAGAACTCGATCTGATAAACCCCTTATCCTGCAATTCGTCCACCTGCTTCTTTAACTCGACCAGCTCGCTGTTGTTTACTCTATAGACATGCTGTAAAATTGGTTCTGCACCTGGCATCAAGTCTATAAAAAATTCAATATCTCGATCTGGCGGTAATCCTAGCAATTCCTCAGGAAATACATCCAAGAACTCTGCTATCAACGGATGCGGCAACTCCTTGTCTTCCACCATAGCTCCACAAATAATGCCTTCTCCTTGCTTTGCAGCTCCTCTAGCAAACTCGAACTCTGGCTCTCCTGGCGGACCAAACAAAACTCTACCTCCTCTACAATCTATGCTAGCACGGTGCCTACTCAACGAATCCATCTCGAGTACAATATCGTAGCTCAGAAGTGGCATTACAAGTAGACACGCACTCAACTCCCGACCTCCCAGAGTAACTCTTCGATCCTTGCAAATATCATTAACCAGGATAATGCCTCCCCCGGTCATGATCTTTCAAGTCCTAAGCAAAGACTTAGCTACCAAACCATGCTTCAGAGCAAAAAAAAAATAGATACAAAACTATGGGAAGCACCACTATCAAACAAAGCTAAAGCTGGAATAGAATCAAGAAGAATAGAACCTACGATGACATCTCCGGTGGGTTCCTCCTCTTCGACGGTCATAGCAAACGCTCGTCCCTGTTGAGCACCTCCCTGCTGTTGATGCTGGACAAAACGCTGCTGCTGCGTCGGAAGTGGTCCCCTTGGTTGTGCTGCAGGTGGTCTCGTCTGTGCCCTCGGAGCTGGAGCTGCTCCCTGAACTGCACGACGAGGACACTCCCTCGATTGATGCCCTTCAGTACCACAATACAAACAAACTCCTAGCCTCCTCCTGCAAACTTTCCAGATGTGGCCGGGCTTCTTGCAGTAGTTGCATGGAGCTTGTTGTAACTGTCTCTGTTGCTGAGGTACCTGGTGAAAAGGGACTCTAGCTGGAGTCTGGTTCTGCTGTGGCTGCTGGAAAGGTCTGGACTGAAAATGAGGACGTTTGGCAGATACTGCACTACCGTTGGCCCCCAGAAAAGAATCACGGTCTCTCTTGGGCTTCAAACCCAACTCCCACTCAACCTTGCGTGCCTCCGCAAGTATCTCCGAGTATGTCTCATAAAAAGACGAAATAAGAATCTTCACTTCCCAGTTTAGACCCTCACGGAAACGAATAGCTCGAACCTCCGGCTCTCTCACCAAATACTCTACAAATCGGCTTAACCTACCGAACTCTGCAGCGTACTCCTCCACAGACATGCTCCACTGAATGAGACTCTCAAACTGTCTCCCCAAGTCTAGCCTGTCTGCCCGGGCGAAAAACTTCTTCTTGAAAAGGTCCTTGAGTACCTCCCAAGATTGTCCTGCGTCAACCAGAACCGGCTCATTCCTGAACCAAGTGCGAGCGACGTCGAACAGTTGAAGTCCTACCGCCTCAACCTTCAGATCCTCAGAAAGACACGACACCCTCATAAGACGCTCAATGTCCTCGAGCCAATCATCAGCATAGACGATGCCCTCTATCCCCTTGAAAACCCTAGGCTCCAGTTTCTTGAAGTCCTGAATGTTGCCTGGCCAAAGCTGAGCAACCTGAGGAATAACATGCTGCTGGATCGGAACTCCTCTCTCAACTACAGCATGAGCAAGCTGATGAGCACTCTCGATGCCCTGCTGTAGAACGTCGGTCTGCCTCTGATGTGCCTCTGACTGAGCTCTCTGTGCCTCGAGCATCTCACAAAATAGTGTAAACATCTGTGATGCCTCTGCTGGCACATGAGGTGGAGGTGGAAGCCCCTCAGATACAGCTGGATCAGTCCTCTGAGTAGGTGGTGGACCTCCGAAAGCAGCTGTCACTCCAATCACTGGAGAAGTGACTGGTGCAGGCCCTCGGGATGCCGCAGACCTCTCAGAACCTGCTCTCCCCTGCTACGATCTAGTCTTAGGCGGCATCATGAGACAAAGCGAAAGAAAGAATCAATATGGCACAAGATGTAAGACATCAAGGAAAGGACAGTTTAAGGGATCAAGTATCAATATCAAAGGAGAATAGTTGAATCAAAAGAATTTTCCTAGATGTGATTGAGTATCTCAGCCTATATCCTATATCCTATCGCAGGCTCGCAGTAGTACAACTAAATTATCGCACTACCACGACATCACATACTTTGTGAAGCTAGACCTGCATGGGCCACCACTAAAAATGTGTCACGACCCGCACCCGGTGTAAGGGTACTAGTCGGAAACAACGCCCAGCCTATGCCGCAAAATCGGTGGTAGAACACTGTCTAGATAATCTATCTAACAATATAATGAACCACCAATAATGATAGTATACTCAATCACAGAACTAAGATAGAAATGAGCACGAATCAGATAAAGAATAGAATAGTCACAATACAACTCATGAGTCTAAAATAATATATCAATGAGTCTGAAGAAGT
The DNA here is from genome assembly GCA_036927795.1 of Iris macrosiphon. Classification (NCBI taxonomy): domain Eukaryota; kingdom Viridiplantae; phylum Streptophyta; class Magnoliopsida; order Asparagales; family Iridaceae; genus Iris; species Iris macrosiphon. The sequence continues at coordinate 54,307,633 of JAYESA010000012.1, read as the reverse complement.
AACAAAATAAGCTGGAGACAAATCCAGTACAAAGAATACTACGAAGCTACAACTCCAGGGTCAACTGTCTCAGTTAGGATAAGTCCCTCTTGAGCCAGGGTCTTAGAATCTAAACCCACAACATCCTGGGGTCCATAATAGGTAGGGTACCACTCCTTAGTGTCATCTGGAAAAATATATCCAGTCAGGAAAGGAGCAGAGCACATCTCTAACAGCAGTTCTAATTAATAATAAAAACTATGTAACAGTAAATAGCTGTGGATAAACAAGATGCACAATAGATACAAGAGATATATATACAATAAGGAAATACTGGAAATAAATACAATAATGAACAATATACCAATAAAACAATAATACTAATGGCTAAGTGTGTGAGTACTAGCTTAACATGTGATCGGCTTAGGCAAGATGCAATGCGGCCTGACAAATCATACGTGCGGTGTATGATCAACACTATTCAGTAATCAGTACTTTATACAATAGGGATATTGATCACATATCTATACTAATACTCTCCACCCCGACTGGTATAATAGATCCAACCACGGTATGCTATGGCATGAGATTCTCCAAAAAGATAGCTAGTCTTCCCGAGAATCGGTGTCTGTACATGTACAAGATAACCAATGAAATAATACTTGCACCATATACACCATATACCAAGGAATAACATCTCATAACGAGATTCAGATATACCAATCCATGTAACCATAGTGTCAAGAGAACATAGATATCTACACTAGATACAATGGACATAGAGGATATCATAAATGAGAAACTATCAGAGAATGTACTCGCCTGAAGTCTAATAAATAGTCTCACAGATGTCTGACTCGGTGCCTCGAAGACCTAAATATGGAATACAACATCAATACAAGGTCCCGAAAAGAGAATAAGTTAAACTAGTCAACTTCTAGGTTAATAAGTCAATTCTAAGTCAAAAGTCAACTATGATCAACTCTAAGTCAACTATGGTCAACTATGGTCAAACCAAGGTCAACTATCTATTTCTAGGTTGCACAAGTCTAACACAAAAATCTTGGGTCAAAATACTAAAATTTAAGTCATAGAAACCACATCCTAAAATATTAGGATACCGTATCTCCGGATACGTGAATCCAAGGTAAACCTCACAATACATATATATCAACAATAATGTATAATAATATAGAATATTAATTACAAACAAATAGGAACCATGGTTTTGAACCAACTTGGTATCCACAAAGTCACAAACTTGATACCCAAACCCCGTATCTTGAGTATCCCACTTACCTTGGTTTCCACAAGGTAATACTCAATACCTTGATATAGTAATTACCCTCATATATAATATAATATAATATATATATACTAATATTATACAAATAAGAAGTATAGCAATACTAGTATTATATCTCAATATTAATACATATATATATATATATATATATATATATATATATATATATATAAGATATAAACAATATACTAATAAACTGCCTAACTGTCACTGAAAACAGTGTTGAAAAACACTGATTTTCAGATATCAGACTTTCAGTGACAGTTCGGGCTGTCACTGAACCGCCGTCGCTACTGCTGCTGCATTTTTGCACTGCTGCCTCCGCTTTGGTGACGATTTTCAACCGTCACCATATCCTCTGTCGCGACTGTTGCGAATTTCCGCCGCTGCATGCGGCTATTAATGACAGTGGCGGCTCTGTCATTAATTGCCGCCGCCACTGTTACAGCTGCTGTTGTTGTGCTCGGCCATTAATGACAGTTGCTCTGTCATAAAATCCTGCTATCGCTAAAAATAGTAAATATATATATATATATATATATATATATATATATATATATATATATATATATATATATATATATATATATATATATATATAACCTATATATATATATATATCAATATATATAAAAACCAAATAAATAATTATATATATCTATATATATAACCCAAATACATATATAATATATATATCTATATATATAAATACCAAATAGCTATAATACACATCCTATATACTAATGTACATATTACAACATGGTTAAATGCACACATACATAAATATGTTAATAAATATACATCCATACATATATATAATCATATTCTAATTACTTAATTAAATAAACACATATATTTTATAAAAACACACACACACACACATACACACACACACACACACACACACACACACACACACACACACACACACACACACACATATATATATATGTCACGCCCCAGTCCCAAAATACGTAGGACCAGGAATACGTGACACGCCAGCTACGCATTCGACCAGACTCTGGTCTGACTCGAATACGTATAAGCTGTAATATAAAAGGGCACTATCTAGATATTCCATAAATGTAAACCTCTATGTCTCAATCCACAATGTACAACAGTATACAAGAAAGAGCTATATGTGCTAGAGTCGGCCGCCCAATAACACACTAACTCGAATAGACTCGAGAATAAGTATGAGTCTATAAAAACTAGGCTACAACAGCAGATAAAATAATTAATGTAAAATAACTATAATGCCGGTAGATATAATGTGAGTACCTGGTACCATGCCCGCAAGACATGTAACTCCAACAACAACTCCAAATGCTCCGTAATCATCTATGCTGCAAAACTGGCAGAGAACCAGGTCCTCAGAGGGACGTAACAAGGTACAGAAATACAACAAGCCAAGTAACAGAAAGTACAAGCGCACGATAAGGTACTCTATCATAACCAAACTAGTTTGACACAGTTTAAAGACAATGTTCGACGCGTGGGCTTTCTAAAATAAAATCATAGCTCCGGACACGGAAACACACGGCACGTACCGCAGCTCCGGGCAAAGAGTCACACGGGTGATACACTACACTAGATACAGGATCACTACAGAAACAATACATATATATATATATATATAAGCGCGTGCAGAGTAGCCCAAACGTCTAGTAACTGTCTTCCCCATCCCAAGCGGTCAACGATTGTGCGTTGGACCTGAACCTCTAACTACAGTCTTGACTCACGGAAGTAACTCAACAGACGCGACCCTAAGGTCGTCCCAGTCTCTGGTCATGATGTCAGTATCAGGATACAGGAATTTGGCACGATCACAGTATATGAGTGTGTCCTAGGGTGTCGATGTACTCAGGTACGTGCATCGAGGTACTACAAAGCATCTAACAATTATTCTAGGACGTTATGACGAACGTCAGCACCCGGTTGTGATCCGGATGCGAGGTATCGAACGTCAACATAAATACGTGCACAATGTACATAACGAAACAACAAATATCTGTAATCTGAAATACAGGGTGGCAATGTACACTTGCCTGCGTGCGGTTGCTGATGACGGGGATCTGGTACTACGTCCAAGTCCTCAGGTCCCGCAGTACCTAGAGATGAGATAAACCAAAATCAATAATCTATTCTACGAAAGACAGGGATGCGACACGCATCTACAACTAACTCAAACTCAGCTATGACTCACAGGGACAAGACACTAGGGGGTTGACCATTGTTGACTATCGGTACGATACGTCAAATCACCTAGTCCTCAGTACCTCAACATCAAGCCCAACCTCAATCAAGATATCCAATTAATCAAACCCTGATCAATCCTCAGTTTTACCTCGGTGTTCACAGATGTTAACATGCACGTTGACGTCTCAAGCTCAAATAAATAATTAATATTCTCTGTCCTCAATCACGGTCTCATCATTTGATATCATACCTATTTCACGATCGAGCACCTGCTCCCAGTGTCTATCAATATTTTAATATCACTTTATTACTTGGCAATAGTTTACATCAGCTTAAACAACAACAACCAATATGCGTATATATATAATTTATGCCTTTAAACAACTTTATCATCAACTCCCAATATTTACCCAAAGATTGATATCCATTTATAAATTAAATCTGCTCCTTGGCATTAATCAATGTGTTAATATCACCATTCTTCCTCAAGCATTTTAAACGTATGCACAATATCAACCCTGCTCAATAATGCATGTATTAATTGAAAAACCCTAACATCTTGACATAGCATTTATTAACCTTATTTATTAACCCTGTAATTTCCTCAAATAATTTCCCAATACGAATATAACCCCAAACAAGATCCACTATTCCTCACATCCCTACTTAATGTATGTCCATAATTTCATTTCAAAGCTTATGAAGATAAACTCTAACCACATATCAATAGCATACTGAAACCCCAATCTTATTTCAATAGCACAAACCTTAACTAACTATAACATATCTAACCTCAGCATTAATCTTAATCCCAATATTTAAACCTTAATCACCATTACATAAAAATAATAATTATACAACTTATGAGAGAAGGGGGGAAGTATTTTACCTCGGCGAGGTGGTTGATGCTGGCCGGAGGAGTGCTCGTGGCAGCGCCGGCCGAGCTGGTGGCAATGGTGTCAATATAGACTGGAGGTGGTGGTGGTGATGATCTCGGGGAGAAGAAAGCCAGACTGGATGGGGCGGGCCGGAGCGGCGTTGCCGAACAGTGGGGTAGGGGGATGCTGCACAGTCAATGCGGGGTGCTCGAACTGTGTCGTCGGAGTCGGGGAAACTGTGCTGTCGACTGCCGACAGTAGGGAGGCCGGTCGGGGGAGTCGACAGTGAGGGGGTACAGAGGTGCCGTGGGGGTGTCGAAGTTGGTTGGCCGGTTGGTCGAGTGGTCAGCTATGACAGATGGTAGAGAGGGAGTGGGGAGAAGCTGTGAGTGCTGCGGGCTCGACCGCCGAAGCATAGAGGAGCAGCAGCTCGGGGCTGTCACGGGGTGGAGCAGTGGAGGCCGCGGGGAAGAGCAACTGGAGGTCGAGGGGGTGCTCGGTCGGTGGGTATCGAAGCCACGGGGAGTGGGGATCTCATCTCGGGGTGGAGCTACTCGACTGCCGGTGAAGGGTGGTGGTGACGCACGTGGAGGTGAGGGCAGTGTCGACTGCTGAAGGAGACCAGAGGGTGGAGCTGCCCGCCGGAGAATGGCCGTGGTCCCGGCCGGAGAAGGGGGTCCTCCTAGTAAGGAGAAGGAAGGAAGAAGGAGAAGAAGAAATGAAGAAGAAGAAGAAGAGAAGAAGTATTTCATTCGGCTGGTGGAGTATGGAGGGAGGAGAGAGAGAGGGGGTGGGGTTTCCCAAATATGGGGTTTAGGGCCGGCCTTGGGGGAAGAGTAGGGATGGAAACATTAAATAGGGGAGGTGATGTGGGGATGTGTGGTGATGATTGACCCAATCCAAATGGGTGGTGAGGATTACTCATGAAGGAAACTAGTTTCTTCATGCAAATGAGAGGGAGGAGGGATGTTGACTTGGTCAAAGAAGAGGGGGCTTCTCCATTTGGCCTAAACCAATGAGGTTAGGACACCTATTATCACTAAATTGCAACTTAGTCCCTTAAATTCGAGAAATTGCATGAACACCTAAAATGACGCTAAAATTGTGGAGAAAAATGCGGACGATGATTTGCATGGCGAGGGGGTATTGGGGGTTTGGCACGGGTTTAATTTAATGGGCATTGGGATTAATTAAGAATTTAAATAGGATTAGGGAAAATGGGTATCCCCGATTTAAATAGAAATAATGTGTCCCGTGATTTTAAATTAAATGGGGGCACTTGGGGTCAAAATCCGGAAATGACGCAAAGGTCAAAAATGGTGGGGGCTTGGAGTAAGTCTTGGACCCTTTAGTTGGTCCGGCTCAACGGGTTAAGTTGGTATCTCAAAATTTAGGGTAACGACACAGGTGTCCGACACGAAATTAAATATGGATTACGATTTTCGAAAAGTTGCGCAATTAATTTAGAGCACAACAAAACTAATTTTTATGAAGACGGAAAAGTCCATTGCCTAATTTGGCGAGTCAAATCAAAAGTACAAAAGCCCGATGGAATTTATGGGCTGATATTGGGCTCCGATTAATTTAGGAATGAAAGGGCGCGCCAAGGGTTTTAATTAAATGAATTAAATACCAGATAAACTTAACTCCACTCTAAACCTCAACATCTGCTGCTAAATCTAAAAATTTCCAAATCCAAACTGACTATCTATAGAATAAATAGAGGGGGTTTACAATATATATATATATATATATATATATATATATATATATATATATATATATATATATATCCCTAACATATATTATAATATATATTAATGCATGTAGAAGAAAGCTACATATATATTTATACATTCTATTAGTACATATATAATACATAGATCTATGCTACAATAAATACCATAATAAATACACTATAATACATATATAATATATATATATATATATATATATATATATATATATATATATATATATATATATATATATATATATATATATATATATATATATATATATATATATATACTTAATTATAATTCAAGAATTAAAGCACAAATAATTAGATCTACACATAAATACACCACAAATGGAGAGTTCACACCGTATCCCACTAGATCTAGGATACGCATGCGACACGAGTCCACCACATATCCAATTGCACCCCGAAGGACACAAGCAAGTCACATATATTATTTATGAATAAAACAAAGTGTCAAATATAGATCTATGTGTCCGTGTCAAAATACGACATGTGCAAAGTCCCGTGTCGGAGGAAAACCCCCCAAAATAATACGTATCACCAAATTGTTTGGATACGACCTACACGTACCCAATTGTGGACATGACACTTGCCCAAAAAACATAAACACATGCCAAATTAATCTATAGGATCAATTGACACACACAACAAATGTCAATCCTGGAATTCTCCCAAAATTGACACAAAAAGTACCATAACTTTCTCCATAGGTCTCCTATGAACACAAAACTAAGTCCTATGGGTAGTACATACATATGGGTTGATTTTCCATAATTAAATCTCAGATTTAGAAGCTATTTTAGGGAAAAAATTGAATTATACCTATTGTGAGATGGATTCCCAATTAAACCTCCAATTGAGATAAAATTGCCTCCAAATTGTAGATCCTTGCTCCTCTTTATATATCCTTGCTTCCTCCTTCTAGATCCTTGCTTCTCAAGTCTCTAATAGTGATTTAAAAAGGAATTGGAATAAATTTGGTAGGGAAATGAAATGAAAATGAAAAAAAATTTGGTAGTGGAAAATTCTAGATCTAGATTTAGAATGAAAAAGAGGAGAAAGAATTTTTCCCCTCTTTTTATATAGGTCAGCCCTTTCCTCTCCCTCAAGTAATTATAAAATGTCCAATATACCCCTTGGGGCCTCTCATGAAGAAATAATTAAGGAAGGAAGCTTCTAGTCTAATGATTTAATTAATTTAATCTATCTCCTTAACAATGGGCTTTCTAATTGGGCTAAGTCTAACTAATTAATTCATGTTGGTCCATGGGTCCAAACTAAACTAGTTAGGTCCACTAATACAAGTCCAAATTAAATAAATAATATCTAACAATAATTAAATAATACAACAATAATTATTTACCATGCACAATATTTAATTAAATAGGAAATGACTAAAATACCCTTTCCTAGAAAATATGGTAGTGACAATGCATCACTATTAGCAGTTATACCCTATCCGTCGCATGACCTACACGTACAGGTGGCCAACCGCATACGCAAGTCCGTGCCCTACATGAGACTCACAATACGGGTAAGAAATGTGTCAAGGCCTAGGGAGTCATACCGATAACTCCACAACTTTAGGTGGGTCCACTAGACACTAGGTCAGACACAAGTTCTAACGTCAACGCCTTCGTTGACTGCACCTGAGTCTCTCTCGGACGCGCACAGTTATATAATCTACAATAATAAATATGCAACTAAAATAATAACTAAATTTAAATAGTACAACAAGGCAAGGTATACTTGCTTGGCAAGAAGGCTGCGTAGTGCCAATAACTTGCTACTGAAGTTGCGCAGAATAATCTGATATGTCCTCGGGGTACGTGCACGAGAATGACGGTGACGATGGTGCAGGGTTATGATGAGGTGTCAACTACGATGATGGCGATGATTACGACTACGGCGACGATGATGATGGTGATGCTTATGGTAAAGATGATGGTGATGATCATGCTGGTGATTACATGATGGTGATGGCGAGGACGATGATGTGGATGATAGTGATAACGAGGATGGTGATAATGATGATAGGTTGATAAAGGTAATGATAGGTTGATGATGATGGTGAAGAAGATGATAACGACGATGATAATGACGATGATGACGATGATAGTTAAGGTGATGGCGAAGACGACGATGGCGATGGTGATGATGACGATGATGATAATGGTGAAGGTGATGACGATGGTGAAGGCGATGATGATGATGAAGGTGATGATAGGAGATGACGTTGCTCGCCAGAATCCGGCCAGGGGGAAGGTTCGGCCAGGGGGCAGTGAAGGGGAAGGAGGACAGGGCTGCCGGAGTTAATGGTGATGGTGTTGGTAATGGCAATGGTGGTAGTGATGGGGTCATTACCATTCCGTCCAGGGGAGTCCGGCAAGGAGGAGGAGGAGAGGCAGAGCGAGTTGAAGGAGGTCGAGGTGGAGATTCATGGAGGACGGCGGGTTGACGGAGTCGTGGGTGCTGCTGCTCCAGCGTCGTGGAGGGGATGAGGTCGGGCAATATCGTGCAGTCGGGTTAGCTGTATAGGAGTTCAGGCAGCTCTGAGTATTCGGGTCTCCGGCGGAGGACGAGGCGGGCTCGTGCTCCAGGTGAGCGGGACTGGAGGAGAACGGGAGGAGGGTGATGATGGTGGTGGTAGCGGAGTGCTGGGGATGATCACGGCAGTGGCGGAGTGCTGTCGTCGAGATGGCAATGGTGGTGGTGGTGTTGGCCAAGTCTTGCTCAGGCGAAGGGGGAGAAGATGAAGTCGGGGAAGGAGAGGTCGACGAGATGGCTGGAGGGCGGCGGGTGCAGGGTGGATGACGACGGGGTCTCCGGCGAGGGCTTCAGTCGGTTGGCCGGGGAAGGGGGAGATGAACAGTAGGTTGGGCATGGGGTCGGCTGAAATAGGGTTGGAATTTGATTTTAGGTGAAGAAAAAAAAAGAAAAAGTATATTTATACATGTAGGGATTTGGGTTTGGGTTTGACCTAGGATTAGGGCTTGGTCAACACTCCTTGGGATTGGGCCTTAGGCTCACATGAGGATGTTTGGAGGGCCATAATTGTATTGTTTAAATGCAATGATAGGTTTAAAATAAAGGGACGATGTTGCGCGTTGCACATTCCAAAAATTATAAAAAAATTCCTATGAAGGAGAAAGTTGGATTTCTTCATGTATTGTCCAATGGTGTGGACACCTAAATACATTTTTGCATAAAAGCGCCCAACAAATTAGAAAATTGCACAAAGACAAAATTTGGATTAAATTAATTAAAATTTTACGCGCATGATGTTCTGGAATTAATTAGAAGCACATGGGGATAAATTTTGGTGGGATACCAGTGTTATGGACATAGAGGGCTCAGAGTAAAATTTTATCATAAATTAGGTTGTACGAAACGGGTCAAGATTGTGTCTCCAATTTTGATTAGAACGCACAAGGATACAAAGTTGGAATTATTTAGAATTAAATAATAAACGTCCGTGACGTTTATTGCACGACTAAAATGTAGCACAAGAGAGCATAATTATAAGTCACACAAAGGTCAGAATGAAAGGTGGGCATGTCTAGGACAAGGGGGTGAAGTTTGTAGGAAGGCAATGGCTAGTATAGTACTCCAATTATCGAAGCAACGGTAAGGCGCACTAAGTGATATAAATAACGTATAATTAAATAAAATGTCGTGTTCTATTTCTAATTGGATTCTAATTAGCTCTAATCTCTCTACCTATGCCAAGTAGACCTAATTTTGGGTGAAGGGGTTTACACTACTGGTCTAGGGTAGTCTCTCTCTCAACAATAAAAATAAAACAATAATAAATGATATGAACTAACATATGAAATAAAACAGAATACATAATCAAGAAAAATTAAATTCTAATTTTTTTAAGAAATACTAAACCTGGGATCGGGTGTGACAACACACACACACACACACACACACACACACACACACACACACACACACACACACACACACACACATATCTCTCATCCAAAACCCTAACCTAAAATCTTCTCATCTAAAACCCTAGCTTTCCCTCCTTCCTCCATCACCCTAGCCGCCACCTCCAAACCGCTGGCCCCCCTCCCCACCTGGACACACACCACCTCATCCATCCAAGAACCCTAGTTCTTTATCCTTCTCTCTCTCTAGTAAGTCTCCTTCTTCCTCCAACCTCTCTAATGTGTAGGAATGCATGAATAGATGTTGTATATATATAAATAAATAATTTTATATGTGTTTTCAATCCATTGCCATGTTCTTCATTGTAGGGTTTTATTTTAGAGTTTGCATATAAATATTTAAACCCCTGAATGCATGTATGCACCCATAGGTAGAAACCTTGATTAATTCATGTTTATAATAAAGAAATATGATGTTTAAATTATTTTTATCCATATTTTTACTGATTATTTTAGAATATTAATTTTTTATTATTTTTGGAATAAATTTTATGTACAACGGGAAGGGTGTCCTAGTTTTATGTTTTCTCCAAAATTCCGTATCGAACCCATCTAAAACTTTATAGATAATTAATATATGATGTTAATAACCTATATTAAATTCATATTTTAATATATTTTTTTTGGAAATATTATTTTTGATTTAAATAGTTTTTATGCATAAAAAGTCACCTAGTTGATCTAGTTTTGATGTATGCATGTTGGAGACCCTTGGACCTTGTTAGGACTTAATCATAGATAGAAAATCCTAAAATTTCTTGATAAAGTATTATTTTTTCAGAAATTATATGTTCTAAAATTATATTATTTGATGATTATATTATCACAACACCCATGTACCACCCATTTGCATGCATACTACCAAGTTTGATTGTCAACCCTAATAGGATCAACCTGTAGATGGTAAAACCTAAATTATTTTTGTATAGATAAAAGAAATAGTATTTATTATATTTATCACTAATTTTACCATATTTATTCAGACTTTTATTTCTATTTAGAAAAATTACAATTCTAGGTGGTTTATGTAACAAGTTTACCTAGTTTTGACAACACTTGATCCCGACAATTTCAGACTTAAACCCCGACCCAAAATCTATGTTTTATACATATAAAATTATATTATGTTGTTTTAATTCTGATTTTTAAGTATTTATTCCATAATTATTCATTTATTAAAAAATGATTTTATTGACTTGTGGGTAACCTATTATGACCTAGTTTTGGTTTTTACTTGGTTTTTGACTCATACAAATTATAGGAGATGACCCTATCACTAAAAATTGTATTTTCTAATAAAAATTCCAGAATTAATATTTTTTATAATTAATATCTTTAAAAATGATTTTTGATAATATTTAACGACTAGTAATATTTTGAAGGCTAGTTACTTGTATGAGCAATCAACGTAGAATTAAGAACTAGTGAATAACCTAATTATAACTTGATAGTAAGAGTCTAATTAGTATAATAATTAATTGGTAGGTGTTCGAGACGTTCCTGTAGAGAGCTCCGGACCAGAATTATTGTGGTCGCATCTTAGCTTGGAAGGCAAGTACACCTTGCTTGTTTGTATTGTGCAGTTTACATATGCCTAACTCTTTTTATTTTGTTAGTTGTGTGCATGCATCTTAGAGTAGCAGATGTACCCGTTATGTTGTGAAGATACATGGTATCTTCTGACCTGACACTGTTTTAAACACGTTCACTGAGTGAGTAAGTGAGTGAGTGAGTGCATGAACTGGCGTGTTGTCTGGCCATCGGTACGTGAGTTCGCGTCTTGTATTAGTAGTTAGTGTTACTTTGAGTTCTAGATTTTTATTGGCGTCGTTGCATTCTATCTGAACCACATATACGGTTTAAATAGTTCATTGGGAGGGGAGAATCTGCTAGTGAGCGTTTGTGATTTCTGTTTCTTACAGTACTATAAAAATAGTGCAACTGTATAACCCACGAGTTCTACGGAACGCCTGGTGGGACAAATATTCTTCTATTTCTTTCCCCTCATGTGCCATTAGAGATATCTCGAGTGTACATCATATAGATGGTTTAGTTACCCTATTTATTATTTACTGCTTTACCTTCATGCATGTCAATTTTTTGTGTACTTGTTATGTCCCTCTGAGGATCTGACACCTTTTTCAGATCCCGATGAGCACTTATACCCGACGGACTATGGAGTTAGAGATTTTGCAGGCGAGGACTTCGAGGTGGAGCCACAAGAGTTTCTTTGAGCATTCATTTATGGATGATAGTTGCTTAGCGTCTTGGGTGTCTTTATCTAGTTAGCTGACACCGGACTATTTCTTTATTGCTTAGTTGTATTCTTTCAATATTCTTTTATACTCATTTTTGTGGATTATTCTCCACTAGATATTCTTTTATAGTAGATTCTGAGACTTATTTTATTTATTCAGTTTTTTATTCTATTATATTTTGTCGATGAGATTAGATTTTACCTGCCTGTGATATTGAGACTTAGTTATATTTTACAGCGTACTACGACTGGTTAGGTCCATTAAATTGGGTTCCTATACTTGTTCGTGCAGCTGGCATGTGTACGTATACCTGGTCCTACGTATTTTGGGACTGTGGTGTGACAGATGAGTACCCTAGAATGTTAGTATAGTATTCTAGGTAGTGTGAGTCAGTGGGTTAAGTGTGCTAATGTCCTAGAGCTATAGTGTATCACTGATACTAAAAGTAGTAACTCATTATAATAAGTATTGTGGCTAGGTTGATATTTAGTGAATACTTGGTATAAATATCAAATATAGGTATGGGGTATCCCTAAAAAATAGGAAATTATCACACCCCTAGGAGGCTCTATCTATCTAAGTACTTCTTTTTTCCTTCTCCTAGAACCTAAGGCAGGTTGGTTACATACATCTTGTTCATAATCTGGAGGATGTATAGAAAACTCTTTCTGAACTGTTACAGTTGATTGTATTCTCTAGTTATCTTCAATCTTTCTTATTTTCGTTATATTCTTTATCATATGAAGGATTCTATGGACTATGTTTACCTTGAGAGGTAATATATAATCTCTTGATCATTTATCTTCTTCCTGTGCTGGTGCCTACCTTGAGTTTTGTAACTTTTATGGGATTCAAGGCCAAGCTATGACTCCATAAGAACATTCCTATCTTGAGCTATGTATATATATATATATATATATATATATATATATATATATATATATATATATATATATATATATATATATATATATATATATATATATATATCCTTTCCTTCTTCATATTTTTTTTGGAGTATTAAAGGTTCTTATTAAAGTTTTTAATAGTATATGTTGCCCTCTCTTGCAAGACGAATCAATCTTTCTAGCCTAGTTACTCTTAAATTTTGAGATTTTTTTTCTAAGAGGGGTAGGATTGTAACCACCTAAAATTAGGACTATGAATATTTTTGTTATTTCATAAAAGGTTAATCTATCCAATTAAAAAAATTATCCAAAGTAAAGGCGGCTAACTACTAACAGTAATATGCAAGACAAATATGGAAAGAAGTAAGGGTACGAGAGAGAAAACACAAACCCCGAGATTTTATCCTAGTTTTTCTCTGAGAGGACTAGTCCAGGCCCGAGAACTCTTGCTCGAAGTTGTATCTACTATAATCACCAATAGTGAATCACAAGCTTTGATCCGAAGGCTCGTCACTTCTTTACAACCACAAGCTTTGATACGAAGGCTTGCAACTTCACATCTAGAGAGAGAATACTTGATGAGACAAGCTCTTACAACTCTGATAGGCTTCTAGACCGAGATCGCACTGGGTACTTAGAAGGTTAGGGAGTTGATCTTGGAGATGGAAAGGTTTAGGCTTACGGTATAGCTCACTAGAATATAGAAAGATGACTAGAAAAGAGTAAGTTGGATGATAAGAATGTAAAAATCCATACCTATTTATAGGTTTTTACCAAACCGAGTTCGGCCAAAATTCGGTATGAAATATTAAAATTTTCGAACATTAGGGGCCACAAAACCGAGGATTTTACAACTGTTCATACTTTCAAAATACATTGACCGAGTTCGGTCCGAGTTCGGCTAGTTTTCTGTCCGAGTTCGGTTGGTTTATTTTAGTAGGGTTTTGGGGTTATGTGTGGGGGGCTAGTTTTGGTTTATATATGGTAGATAGGTTTAGGCTTATTTTAGTGGACTTGACTTTGTAGAAGCATAAAAAAATCTCTACCATGCGCCAACAATAATTAAAGGCCATGCGTCGCAGTGATCAAGGCCCCTGCGCCATAATGATCCAGTGTCATGCGTCGACCATTTCAAAACTAGTTTTCCCATGTGCCAGCAGTTCTATGCACCACTAAGTAACTAGTGTTCACATGCGCCAGCAGTGCCATGCATCACTAAGTAACTAGTGTCTGCATGCACCATCAGTGCCATACATGACTACTCCCTCAAGCATCCCCATGCGCCAAGCGAAAGGATACTTCACAGGTGCGCTGTTATAGTTCCTGCTATGGCTCATAAAAAGACAAAAATTTACATCAGTGTATTAATAACTTCGTCAAATGTGCCATGCCACGTATTCCCTCATATGCGGCTACGGCCCTATACGGCCAAAGTGTCCAATCGACCAAGGCCAGATGAGAGCTTGCATGCGTCCAAGATGCCATATGGCCAAAGTATCTATAAGACCAAGGCCAAAGGAGAGCACATATGCGTCCAAGATGCTATGCGGCCTTGTCATTATGTTGCCAAAGTGTCCAATCAACCAAGGCCAAATGAGAGCTTGCATGCGGCCACAACGTCATGCGACCAAAGTGTCTATAAGACCAAGGCCAAAGGACAACATGTATGTGGCTACGACTCTATGCGTCCAGGATACCATGCGACTCTCATCTTGCAAGATTTTTTTCGTTATAACCAAAAGGATCTTCATACAGTTAGTACTGATTACGTGTCCAGCTGACGGAGTCACGCATACAACGAAGTTGAAAACAACTGAGATCTTATCAACAATATATCCTAACCGAGGCCGCGTGGCAGCCGGCCTGTAGTATGCGGCTACAGTTGCAACCATATTATGTTGAATGAGCCCCTTGCAACCACCAAACAGAGGCATATGCGACACCTATAGCCTATCATCATGATGGCTATAAATTGGAGGAACTTGGACGTTCCCAAGGTCCTCTTTTCAGAGACCATAACCCCCGGCGAGAAACGTACGTGCACACAAGCTCAAGAGGGAGAAAAAAGGAGAGAATCCTCATTTTCTCGTCGGACCGTCAATGGAGTAAATGAGTCACTTTAGTACTCGATCTCCATCGTCACATTTTCCAAATCAAAAATATTGTACTTAGATTTTATGTCTAGGATTTTCTTATACTTTTTGTTTGTTGTCAAATAAAAGTTTTTCAAACTTACTCCGATGGCAAACAAGATGGTGACTCTGCATGGGACATCCTTCTCCTCTGATAAGAAGGTCATGATGTAGTTCGACGCATCGAAGCTGGGTTTGACCCAGAAGATATTTGTTATACGCTTCGACCAGCAAGCCTTTGAGGAAATGCTCTCTGAGGGTGGCGCTTCATCGAGGCTGGAAAAGCCTAAGAAGACCCACAGGACATGGGTTACAAAGGCCACTGTGTTTCACCCAACTGCGGAGCATGTGCTCCTCGTCTCTTCCTGTTGCTGAAGATGCATATTACGCGTTTAACCAGGCTGCCCCTGGCTATGCGATAACCTTGGCTGAGAAGAAAGTGCTTATAACCCAAACTCTGGCAAAGAAAAATACTACGATGCTAGAAGTTCAGGTGCTAATGCACGTTCTATGCGGCCACAGCAAACGCCGTATAAGAAAGACTATGTGGCACCAGTCAACAGCCGCAGACAAATGGCCGCATATGGCCAGGATAACAACAGAAGCTCGGTCTTCGACCGAATCTCATGCAACGCTGACTCCATTAGCCATGCTGAGAAAGAGGAAATTTCAAACTTTGACACGTCATACTATGCACCGGTGCATGCTAGAACAAGAAAGTCTAGGGCAGTACGAGCTCACCATGCTCAAGCAACTGCTCATCCGGCAGACCGTTAGAAAGCATTGTTAACTGTTATACGCTCCACTGATGGAAAGTTGTACAAAACTGACCTATGTATCCAGCCCGCAACGACTAACAGACATTGTCAGTCTCATAAGTATTCCACTAATGACACAAGAAAAGTTCTTGTACGAACTCCAGGCCAGGGAGCAAAGGCAACGCCCACAAACCCATGTGATCGGTCTATCCGTGCTTATAACGAGGGTGTAAAAGTGAAGCACCCCTTGGTCGACTTGCGCAACGTGATTAATCACAAACACAAAATGAGAAAAATATCTACGACATGGGAAGTATCCTCTCAAGGGCATCACTGTGCCAACATCATCATCTACTGCTAGTGTGCCAAGGTAGAAGCACCTGCAGACCGATAGTCAGTATTCCAATGACTGCGACTAAGAGCACCCGTCCGACAATATTCCAAAAATAGATATAAATACCAGAGGGGGAGGAGTTGCGCTTCACCTCATATTGTTCCACTTGGATTTCTCCTTCTACGAGGGGAGGCCAGAAATCCAGCACCTCCAATCCCATACTCTCGGTCAGTGGGTCGAGAAGACGGGTCTAGGGAAGACGAACAATAGTACCTGCAGAAGGAGTTTTCCTGAACACTCGTTCAAAGAAAAAATTGTCAGCTACTGGGGGTACTTCTTTCTCGGGATCCCAGGTAGTTTTGCAAGTTGGGGGTAGCAATCCTCCAGGACTCTGCGATAACCCGACATTCCAAAGAGACAACCATCCCTAAAGAATAGACGTTATGAACCCTGGGGGTAGCCACTCCCATCCGTATAAAGCGTCTTCCTATGCTGGGGGTAGTATTTCCTCTGATTCCGAAGAGGATGTAACACTTTCAACTTTCCTTAAGGATCACTCACTACAAGAGTCCAAGATAGAAAGTGTAACATCTACCGTCCCATTCACTTATCCCATGTGAGAACCATATACATGGAAGGAGAGGACAATGAGGGCACCAGCAATTACAAACGTCTTGATGCTCTTGAGGCACTGATGCACACCATGAGTGCCATAATGTAGACTTTGGCCCAGGCAATACTGGAGATAAAGGCGAATATGGTCCCGCCACTTTTAGTGCCCGCAATACCTCTGCAAAATGGGAGTAGCAATCTTTCGGTGATCCACCCCAAACCATTATTTTGTGAGGACAGTGATTCCCAGGAAAACAGACAATGACAAGTCTGGGGGTAGTCGCCCTCGACAAATCAGAGAAGCATCAAAAGTTGGGGGTAGCATTCCCTCCGAATCCGAAGACGATACAAAAATAACGGTCTTCCCTGAGGACTGTACGACTCAGGAATCAGAAGCCCCAAAGCCAAAAGAGACTTTCTCCTTCGATGATGATGACGTTATTGAAATCTTTAATGTACTGATAAAGGGCAATAAAATTTGGCTATCAAACATCAGATACCCTGAGGAGGCAGACAAGGTCGATGACCCCAAGTACTGCCACTACCACCGGTACGTCCATCATCTAACCAAAGACTGCTCTGTATTGAAGAGGCGTATCCAGCAGCTGATCAATGCCAATGCGCTCACCCTTAACTTCGAGGACAAGAAGGTCATTACGAATATACTTTCCCTCAAGTTTGGTGACTTCCCGGTGACGGAGGCCCAGGACGGTGTTGTTCCGATCCCGAGGGAAACAATAGATGTTGTCAATCTCCTATCAGCTCATGGCCAAACAACCAGGCTGGTACCTTTCAGCATACCATGGGGCAAGGTCATGTGAGTTCATCCAGACATTGCTCAAGACTTGACACAACAAATAGCACCTTCAACAACCAAGTCAAAAGAGAAGAAATACAGGCCGTGTCGCTTGATCTTCTCCACAGAAAACATAAATTATAGACTTTGGATGCCTACCGCAGCTCAACAAGTCTCCTTTTGCACAAAAGTCAAGCCTTGTATGACTCATCAACAACGGCGAGACAGTGCTTCTGGACGAAAAAAATCCCCAGCAGCAGTAGTGACCTCTGTATATTATGCATATACATGCAGCAGGCAGTGGTCCTCGGTTTAATAAGCAATCGCCAACTTCTTTATGTATATGCGGCAGTATTCCTTTACATCTGACTCACCATTTGTCACAAACCAAAGCATCGGTAGTATCCGATGAAATAAATGATGAGCGACCATAGTTTTATTATTACAGCCAACAGTCACTCCGTCTTATGCAGAAGATGGGCTATGATCTCCAGAAAGGTGAAGGTCTGAATTTTGGTAAAGGTTCTAGCACGCATCATCGCTCCAGCAAGACTGTAGTCCGTAAAGCTTGAGCTCTCTTAATCAAGGACAGCGTATTCTCGAACCCACCAAGGATAATGTTTTCTTAATCCGATGATTTATCAAGGACATCGTCTCCTCGATTCAATATAGCATATAGGCTCAAAAAGATTAACCGAGACTTGCCAATGATGTCGATCAAGGACAAGTTTCTCAATAAGTACTACGTCTAAGCTAGTACTTTCCAGCAGATTAATTCAAAATGTACACTGTTTATATTTTGTTATCCGCAACAAGTGCAAATGCATAAGAGGATGTGTGTCCCTCCATGATTCCTTGCCAAATCTATTATATGTGTTCAGGAGATCCTAAATACACAACGGATAATGGATCTACAAAAAATTCTCTAATGGAGCAATTGTCACTACCACTTTTCAGGATAGGAGTATTTGTGTCATTTGGTATTATTATTTATTTATATACCTTATTTAATAATAATTGGTATAGTTATATATATATATATATATATATATATATATATATATATATATATATATATATATATATATATATATATATATATATATATATATAAATATTTAACATAGAGGATGGTGTATGAGTAGCCCTTAGTTAGACTAATTGCTAATGAACCCAACTAAACTTGAACCCAACTAGACTTGTCATGACCAATAGTGTAACCTATTTAATTAGTCTTAGTTAACTAGTTAAAGTAAAGAGAATGAATAGGATATCTCATTCATTTAAATTAGAACATTCATTAGTTAAACCCTTCATGACAACCTTGGAGGAAATTTTGGATATTTCAAACCGACTAACCCTAAACCTAGAGTGGCCGGCCCTATATAGGTAGAGGGAGCCCCCCCTCTCATTCATTATTAGTTCACGAAGAAAAAGTCTAAGTTGAGTTCTTCCCTAAGTATTCATTCCTCCAACAAAGTCCTCCAAATCAATCACAATCTCTCCCATTTTTATCCCCAATGAGAGCTAGAAGCTTGAAGATTTTGAGAGACTTGAGGAAGAGAAGTTTTGCTAGAGATTGATGTTCATTCCTCACTCTTGTGCTCATTTGAAGGAACTACATTGGAAATCCATCTTCTAATAGGTAAAATCTTATTCTCCTTGTCATTTAAACTCTAGAATAGTGTAATAAATCCATAGGAACCCTCCTTTGGTTTAATACTACACATAGGAAGAAGAACTAGGTCCATAGGAGGCCTATGGAGAAAGTTATATTGAGTTTTGTGTCCATTTGGAAAAAACTCCGAGATGGCACACCAAGTATTTGATAAAATACCTAATGGGTCATTCCTCACTATTTTATATTGCTTATTGGTATTTTAGTTATGTCTTGATGATTTGGTTGTGTTTGGGAGTGAGTATCACATGAGTATCAAGGTGTGATACCCATGTGTAGCCTAGTTGCATACCAAGAGCTTGTGTTTGGGTGTGTGAGTGTGTCTATGGAGTATTAGATCATATCATGTATGTGTGAATATATATATATATATATATATGTGTGTGTGTGTGTGTGTGTGTGTGTGTGTGTGTGTGTGAATATGTATATATATTGATATATATAAGTATGGTGTATGGGCTATGTGCAACTATGGAAAGGGAGGAACTGTCACAGTATAAACAGTGCACTGTGTGTGCACTGTTCTGTCAAGACCAATTTTAGTGCAACAGTGCAATGTGTGCACTGTTGTTAATATTAGCAACATCAGTATCAGTAAGATGGAAGTGCTTGAGTGGTGCATTGGAGTTGGGGGTTTTGGTGTTGTTGTATGGTAAATGACTGTGTGTTAGGCCAACACAGCAACAACAGTGCAGTTGAAGCATCTGTAGGAATGGAGTAGGAATTTGAGGTCTCTGTAGGCCATATTGTTGGTGCTGCAGCAAATTATTTTGGATTGAGTAGGAGATTATGTCCTACAGGTGCAGGCAGGTTGGATGGGGGTTGCAATATAGGGCAGTTAGTACTTATGTTAGCAGTTGCAATGTCTAAGCTCGAGTTTAGATATTTAGTGGTGACTGATGCAGTAGCCCACTGCTTGGAGAAAGCCTGCTGTGTAGGCACTGCTTGTGGAGTGCAGTCCACAAGCAGTGCAACTTACATCAGTGCCCATTCATACAAAAACTGGGTTGTCTTTCTAGAATAGTGCAATCTCTGGTGGGGAAATTTAGTTAAGCAGTTGGGTTCAGTAAGTTGTGAGGGTGTTTAACTGGATGTGTTAGTCGGGGGACTTGTAACAGATATGAGGATCTAAATTTTTTATATCTATAGGTATGGGGTATCAGTGGTGAATAAGGGTATCAGTGCTAGTGTAGGGTATGTATCAGATATATGGATGAGTGCCAATTTTTCGTGCAAATACATAGTTATTTCCCACATATTTTAATGTATCAGGTAGAACTGAGATGCTGGTATCAGTATAGTGATTGACACCAAGGTATCAAAGTATGTTGTTGTTAGTGGGTGTGTTAGATAAATTGAGATATTTGACTATAGGCCAAGGTAATTCTACGGTATTAGTTAGGAATTAGGTTATAGGCTAAGCTAGTTGTAGATATTGATATCATATGCTCTATAACTTATATATATGATATTAGTATCTAATATTAGCCAGTATTGTCTAATGAAATCTAGGTACTAAAGTATTAGTTATGGAGTAGGGGTAATTAGCCTAGATACTAAGGTAAGTGATTATAAGTAAGGTATAGGTAATACGAGGATACACTAAGGTAATATAGGTAGGTAACTAATATATTTATGAGTTACAAATAGGGATACTTAGTATAATTAGCTAGTATATAGTATAGCTAATACCCTAAGGTATTGTCTAGGAACCTAATCATAGCCTAGGTATAGACTAGTATTGCGTAGAGTTGACCTAGGTATAACCTAGTTTGACTAGATTGACTAGTTTAACCCTAAAAATCAACCCTCTAGGTAGTTTGACCTAGTTCTGACCTAGAAATCATCTTTTAACTTATTTAAACTTGTTTAACCCTTCATTACCTTAAATGACATACAATTTTATATATAGGCCTGTGTGACACCAGTTCGGATACCGTTTTATATCATTTGCTCAGGACCTCAAGCGAGTACATTCTCTGTTAGTTTTTAGTACTTGTTTGTGTATATATATCATATATTCTAGAACTGTATTGCTTGATTCTGACGGGATGTTACATTGGCTGGTATTGTATGGATCAAATCAGGAGATGATATTTATTGACGGGTGCATCGAACATTTCTTGTACTTATATCTTATCGTGTACATCGTGTGTTCCTTGTGCTCGTATCTATTCGAGTGCTCTGTGTTCTCATATTATATTTGTGTGTATAACGTGTCGTGATCGGATCCATGAATATTAGTCGGGAAGGGGGAGTAGAATACATAAAACTGAATTATTTAATTCTCTGTTATAATTGTATTTTCATCTAGAAGAACTTGATCCCATATTTTTAATGTGCAGATGATATCTGTAGGGGTGTCTCAGAATAAGTTGCAGGATCTAAAAGTGCAAGGATTGGCAAGTTCATGAGCAAGCGAAGTGATCATAGCAAAAACTCAGTGTCCTGTGGTATGTACATGTTATAATTATGTCATTTTTTGCTTATGTTTCACATGAACATGTTGCCATTGCTATTTTTTTATTTTTTATTTTATGAAATATAAGATGAAATATCTTTTACTGATTTGAGGATGATCTCAAATAGGATCATTACAATTACTTCACAGGTTTTAAATGCTCACATCTTAGCAGGCTGATTTGAGATTTTTTTTTATTTCTCTTTTAGAAGAGCTATAAATTAGAAGAGGTTTTAATGCCTCAATGCATATTTATAATCATAGCTATGTGGTAAATGGGATAAGCAACATTACATGTATTAGATACCAGTGGTGGTGTAGTATAGAGAGGTCCATTAACAACCTTAGAAGCATATCTCAGAGTTGGAGTAGGGGAAGTAGGTGGTTTTAAATCATCATAGTTGCTAACATGACAAAAAATATCATAGTCGATAATATGAGATTTTTCTCTGTTTATGAGAACCTAACAATATAAAAGCTAAAAATATTTTTCGACTGTCTACTAGTTAATATTTTCTTCAGATTTACCAACCCGTTGTAAAGGAATCTTAGAAAGAAGTTCTTTAATGGGAGTCAATGGCACAGATGTTTCTGCAATCACTTCTACAACCTTACAGAATGAGAGTTTTCTTTTTGTTGCTATGAATGCCATCAGCTCTGCAACCAACAATCACAGTTCATTAGTACACCCCTACACATCTTAATATGCAGATGCTGCTACTAATGCTTTTTCCCACTGTAGGGACTATAATACACTAAGAACACCCACTTCTTAACACTCATATCCATCACACACTTACATACACATGCATCACTGCACACAAATGTAATTATACACAGGTACACATTCAATTCATGATACACATTTGACCACATAAACACACACAGGTACATCACTACCCAGACCTATACACTGGAAATACTCTGCTCAACACTACCACTTAAACACTTGCATTTGCATAGACACACATTAACTGATACTAGACACTGTAAAATATATATGTTATTGTAATATAAACATGAGATCATCAAATTCCATAATCATTAGAATAATGAGTGCTTTATGATTGTAATTAAGTAGGGCAAAAGAATGAGACCCATGGTTTCAATGGATGATTTCTTTTAGCTAGATGTTGTTTCCTGTCTAATTAAGTTGCACCTGTGTGTAATTGCATTTCTTTTAGTTAGATGTTATTTCTTGTCTAACTAGTGTTAACATGAGATCAACAAATTCTACTCTAAGATGTTGTTTCCAGTCTAATTAAGTTCAACTTATTTGTTTGTTCTTGACAATAACCAGGTTGTTCTCCTTCGTCCAATCCTGAGAAGACTCTTGAAGAAAATCAAGCTCATATTTTCACCTTGGGGATCATCATCATGATTATGGTCATCCTTATGATTCTTTGTACTCTTCTTCCTCCAATCTTGAGAAGACTTTTTGTACACTTTGTATATATCATTCTTGGATGTTTGCGATATACAAACTTTGTATTTATGATCAATAAAAAGATTTTGTATTATAATATTATGTGTGTGTGTGTTGTAATTGGCAAAAGAAAGCATATAATATATAATTATAATAGAATTTTGGTTAAACAAAAATTAGTTTCACTTGACAGTTATAAAACGTCAACAAATATTCAAATTCTTCTACAAAATATTATTCCTTAACGGTTTTTAAATATCAAGAAAGGTTTTTCATGACGATTTTTCTTCGTCAAAAAATAATTTTCTTGACGGTTATTATCCGTCATCTAGGCCACAGTCAAGAAAAGTTTTTATCTACCTTGACATTTTTTTTTGTTGTATTTTCTTGACAGCAAAAAATGGTCAAGAAAGCTTTATTACTTGACGGTTTAAAACCGTAAAGATAAGAAAACTAGAAACCGTCAAAAAAATGTTGGACTTTTCTTGACTGTGGCCTAGATGATGGATCCAGGACCGTCAAGAAAACTCTTTCTTGACAAGAAAAATTCGTCAAAAAAAGCCATTTTTCTTGTAGTGACACCTCATGACCCACTGCTCTCTACTCATAAGAAGGAGCTCCAAGATGAGGTTAATATGCTATCTCTTCAAGACGAAATCCAGTTAGCACAACAAGCTAAATGCTCCTAGTTTACGGATGGTGCCAGGTGCTCAAAATTCTTCTACGACATCATTCAGACTAGATAACATAGAAATTGCATCAGCATGCTTATTAATTCGCTAGGATGGATTATATCAACGATGGAGGACATTAGTGATGGAATAATATGGTACTATAAACAACTATATAATCAAAATAACTACCGCTTAGTGTGTCTTAAGCTAATTTGTAACAGATTGGTGTCCGAGGAGGGCAACCGTCAATTACTGGCGCTAGTTAACATGGAGGAGATAATAGCGTATTATGAAGCAGGCTGACTCCAATAAAGCTCCTGATTCGGATGGCTTCAATAGTAAGTTTTTTACTTCTCACTGGGCTAAAATTAAATAAGAGATTTTATATATTGTCTAGGATTTTAGGCCAACGGTCGACTCCTCAGAGAGATTAATCATACATTTCTTATGCTTATTCAGAAGAAAGAAGGGGCTACATCACTGGTCGACTATCGACCTATTTTGTGCTAATTTTTTTTTTATACAAAATCATAATTTCAGTTATGTGTCGGCGTATAGAGAATATCATGCAAGGGATTATATCCCAGAATCAAGCCACATTTTACAAAGGAAGGTCCACTGCGGAGAATAGTTTATTGGTCCATGAGATTTTACGCAACTTCAACAAAGTGGCTGGTCGAAAAGTATGTATCAAGCTGGACCTACAAAAAACTTATGACACAGTGAGCCAGGAGTTCGTATATCATATTATGCGAGAGATTGGATTTGATCCGATATGGTTGGAAAGGATACACGAATGTATATCGACTCCTTTTTTTCGGTGTTGATAAAAGGGCAGCCTCATGGTTTCTTTTCTAGTAATCACGATTTCCGTCAAGGGGATCCATTATCTCCATATCAATTCACACTAGTTATGGAATATTTTACTTGCATGATGGACATGACAGTTCAACGCAAAAGTATTATTCTACTATACAGAGAGGTTTCCCATGTTGTTTCACATCTTATTTATGCTGACGATTTGTTAGTATTTTTGGTTCCTACGAATATGGGTTTACACTCGATGGGATGTATAATGGATGATTTTGGAGATTTATCGAGATTGTATTTGAATAGGATAAGAGCAAGGTCTACTTTAATCTGCATTGCCTATATCCGAAAGAGCTTCAGAATTTTCTCCATATAGAGCGAGGAACTTTGCCAGTGAG
Organism: Iris macrosiphon; assembly: GCA_036927795.1. Classification (NCBI taxonomy): domain Eukaryota; kingdom Viridiplantae; phylum Streptophyta; class Magnoliopsida; order Asparagales; family Iridaceae; genus Iris; species Iris macrosiphon. The sequence goes on along the minus strand of JAYESA010000012.1, from coordinate 54,282,302 downwards.
ATATTTGGGACTTCCTTTGTCCATTAACTATGCGCGGGCACCGAAATATCAGAATATGGTATAATATTTTCAACGTTATATTGAGGGTTGGCAGGCTTAGAAACTTTTCTTTAATTAAGGGTAGAATATAGCGTGTATGTTCGGTTATAACAACCATATCAGTTTTTTGGCTTCAAACTATATTGTTGCTAGCAACTACCATACGCAAAGTGGAGAAATGTGTGCTCATTTTATATGAAGAGGTGGAATTCATACCATTGCCTAGAAGGACTTATGTCGACCTAAGGAAGAGGGTGGCGTAGGATTATACGTGCTATTCTACTTTTGAGAAGTGGCGGGCGTTCGACTCACATAAATATTTCTCCAGATGCTGTCGTTATGGGCAAGTTGGATGCATGAAAGATATTTGAAGGGAGCTAATTTCTGGTATAAGTAGTTCAACAATAATTTCTCAGTTACTTACAAAACGATCTTACGGGCTAGATCTACTATATAACCGTTGATCTATCGTCAGTTTGGTAGAGGAAGGAATACCCATTTATGGATGGACCCGTGGCGTGATCACAGGAATATTATATAACGGAAAGGGTAGAAATCCTTTATACTGACTAGAAGAAATGAATCAGTTAGCATGATCATGAAAGATGGACATTAGCATCTCTCGACGCATCTAATAGGCCACCAGTTTGCTGATTTAATCAACAACATCCCAATTGATCATAATATAGAAATAGATGAATGGTCTGGGTTGATTCAAAGATCAGATACTTTTGATTTTTAGTAGGCGTACGAACGTATTTTGCCACACGGACCTACAGTGGCTAATATGGAGTTCATTTGGCTGAGGAAGGTAGATATAAAGATGCAATTGCACATGCTCAAAGCTTTTAGAGGTTGATTACTTACCATGGACAATATTGCTCGTTTTGGAATACAAGTTAACTATCAGGGGTGCCAACTATGTCAACATAATATAGAGTCATTCTTTCATTGTGAGTTCGTGTGGGCATTATGGATAAAACAAGGTAATTTATTACACATCCAGGTCAGCACATCCAGTGTAGCATCCGTTACCAAAAATTTTAAATAGACAAATTCAAAAATTGGGAGTTTAATAGTAGATAGAATAATCTAATAAGGGTTTATAAGTCATAAAAACATGTTATAAGTGTATTAAATATGGTTTGGTAGTTTTTAAATTTTTTTTATAATTTTTATGAATATTTATAGGTCAAAAAGTATTTATTAATATTCAATTATAGTTTGTAGGAACTTTAGAAAAATATTGGTTAAAAATTTGTATCCCAGATTTTACAGAGATCCTAGAACATCATTTTAGAGTTTCTCCTATTTTTTCATAATTTTTAGAATTTATTTGATATTTATTTATATTTAATTAAGGTAAAATTAGTTATTAAATATGTTTTCTAATTAAAGAAAAGAAAATTGATAGAAAATAAGGCAAAAACCTAGAACTTCACCCATATTAAGAACCTTATGGGGGGCCTACATGTCCTTACCCGTGGGTCAAACTTGGATTTGATCCGGATTCCCCCCTTTACTATATATAGATATTAGAGTTTCTTTTTAGGATGACTTATTCTTTTGAGAATAGAATTTCAACAATAGCCATAAAAGAAAATTTGTGTTTGGAGACGATGGAGCAAACAAAGAAATTTTGTTCTCAAAACTTTCAGGTACATTCTCCTACCTCTTAACTTTCCAAATCATACTCCTAATCCAGAAATGAAGTTCGTTTGGCCCCTAAAAAAATTCATACAAAAATATGTGTTTTAATAGTATATCTCCCTAGTTAGTTTGTAATAACTCATAGGTCGTTCACAATTTTTTAATAAAATAAATTTTATAATAAAGCTAACATCTAGGCTATCAGAATATGAAAGTAGATAATTAAAATATTTATTTTAAATTACTTATGGTTCTCGCAAGTCAGTCTTTCTTATTTTGATCTATTTAGAATTTACCCTACATTAAAAATTATCACTCCCAATTTACTGGGTAATTTTATATGAAACTTTAATATGACTTTCATGAATATGTTATTAGTTTTTTAACAAGATTTTTGACCTATTGGATAAACGGTTTGGGAGAAATCATTCTTCCCCCATCTCTTGTCCTGTTTGATCGAATAAATTCATAGAAAAATATATAACCTATATTTTGTGAGACTTAGGTATTGGTAAAAAATAAAGTATATCAAAGGGATATTTAATATCATAAATCTATTTTTTAGAATTTTATAAATTAGTATGACAGTTCTTATGATTTTTTAAAAGCTGAAACTAGTTACAAAAAGCTAAAAAATATGTTCAAAACCTAGAAATAAGTGACTTAGATTGATCCTACTTTTAGTTAGGAGTGGTTATTTGTAAATGTACTTATGTATAACATATGTATGATTGTATTTTTGATTGGTATATATTTACTATGATTATAGATCATGGTTTGTGGCTAGACTTGGATAGAGATCGGGCTCGCAAACTCAATATGCTTGGACGGACTCCAGGCAAGTTTACATTGCCAACTTGTACATCATTTATGCATGTTTATTTCTAGTTGATTGTGTTCCTGTCTATTTCTTGCTTATTCTATCATAGGTCAATTGTACATGTTTCATAACACTTCTTGTTTGTTCCATATATATTGCTTTTCACTTTGTCTTGTCATATAATTGATTTATGTTACACCTTACTTGCTTAGACTTCCATATTCTTGTGCGTACGATTTGACTCGTGTCCCCGTATTACTTGGACTTGACTTGACTTGACTTGACTTGACTTGACTTGATATCATATTCTAGTTACTTGGAATTGATTTGACATGAGATCGATTTGAATTGACCCTTGTGTTCCCTTAAAAGAGGAGATTGATACTAGGATTGGCTACATTGACCATTCTAGATTGGGGGTCTCTTGCATTGAACTACAATTAAAGATTTACTATAGATAGGGAGACTCCTATCTTGGCTAATATCTATAGAATTTATTCGATTTATTTTTATCCACGTCTAGTACCACGCTTCTCATGGCATGCTACCATCTTAGTATTTCTTATGTATTAGTTTTCGTTTACTTGTTGTGCAATTTTATGTTATCTCATGCATGTTTATTTACTGTACATTCAACATATTTTATGTATCTTGATACGTCCTTCTGAGGACCTAGTGATCTCTCTATGTTATTACTGAGCTCGTTTTATAGAATAAATAGATGGATGATTGATGATTGTGTCTACATGATTCATGTATTAATAGTTGTACCCTTTATCTTTCTTCCTTGTTTATATTTATGACCATGACATTATCTGCTATAAAGCCTAGTTTTAATAGACTAATTTTATTCTTTCGAGTCTATTCGAACATTTTGCTAGTGGGCTACAGACTATGATACATATTGTTTATTTTTGTTACTTATTTTTATATGGATTGAGATATAGTTTGACATGCCATATTAGACATGATATCCTAGTATAGATATCGTATACGTATCCGAGTTAGGTTGGAGTCCACTTGATACGTAGTTGGCCATTACTACATATCTTGGTCCTACGTATTTTGAGACTAGGACGTGACATAGTTTTTCTGGTGGCCCATGCAGGTCGAGAGCGTTTAGTTTCGAATACTTTACTGTACCGAGCGAGCCTGTAGCTTCAATAAAAACCAATAGGTTATCTGCATAAATCGAATGAGACACTAGTTAATTAGTCTTCTTGAAAAGAGGGGGATCGGGCCGTAAAAAGTAGCATCATCCATCAAACAAGTAAAAAAAATCTCTATGATAATTACAAAAAGATAAGGAGACAGTTGATCCTCTTTTCAAAATCCTCAATTGCGGGGAAAAACTCAGGTGTCTGAGCTTTGATAAGAACCTAGAATGATGGAGATGAGATACACTCCCTAACCCTCTCAACCCATAATGATCAGAAACCCATGCATAACATTAGATGGCATAGGAGATCTTTGTTTATCATGTCATACGCCTCCCTCTGATCAAGTTTTAAACAAGATTTTCTACCTTCATGTTTGTAGAAGTCCCATATCAACTTGTGGGCCAACAAATAATTCCTGACAATGGACCTTCCTAAATCCATGAGAAAATTACTAAGCATTGAGATGGAATTACTAGCTTGGCTAGATTACAATAGGAGCAAATTACTAGCTTGGCCGGATTACAACACAACATTGACCGAGTTATTGTTATACTTTCTCCTCTATAATTGGTTGGAGAGTTTTTATGAGATGGAATGATTGTACAGAGTTACAACTTATTTTTGCGTAATTAAATTACTTTCTTCAAAGAAAAAATACACACACACACACACACACACACACACACACACACACATATATATATATATATATATATATATATATATATATATATATATATATATATATATATATATATATATATATATATATATACGAGGGACAAAGATCTCCGCTCTTAAGCATCCATATATGTTCTCTGAAATAGCAGCCGTTGGAAATTTTTTTTTTTTTACTATTCAGGTTAAATCTTTAAACCATCCAATTTCTCAAAAGATTTTGATCTAATTCGAATGGTCAAAAAAGTTAATCTAACATCTCATATTTCGAGGAACATGCGAGGATGCTTAAGTACAGGGATCCCGATCCCTCCTTATACACATATATAAATAAATTATATATATATATATATATATATATATATATATATATATATATATATATATATATATATATATATATATATATATATGATGTCACATTTCGATTCCATAGAATTTCTAAGTCGCCATCGGACGTGATGCCGTACAAGCCTAATTTTGCACTTGTATAGGCGTGTCCTTGTGTGCGACATAGTTAAGAAGATGAATTGAATGAAAACATAACACATGAGAAGATAAATATTTTTTTATTGATAATTCAAAAATGATACATAACTGAGTAAGGGGTATCGTACGGACTTACAACTTGAACAACAAAATGAGATTATATTGTTCCATACATCATATTTCTTTACTAAAAAAAAATACATAAACACCTTTGGGCATGAGTCTTCAAACTGTAACTTGAAAGCTTCAAAAGGAATATGCATACACTTCGGTTGATCGGATGAGACGTCTTCAGCTCCTCGCTGTGCCTCCTTGATTCGTGGAACCAGTAGAGATGTGGGTCAGCACATATAAAATGCACTGGTTAGGGCGAATACACCCAACTCACCAAATCATGTGAGCAAATATTATTATGGTGATCTTGCTATCTTTTCTTAGTTTAATTTTATAGAATTAAATTAGATAGAAAATATAATATATGAAGCTCATCACCTAACGGTGATTCTTACCCGTGACCCGATTTCTTTTTCCGTAGTAGATATTACCATGTTCTTTCCTGTGGAGAAGACATCGCTAGCTAATCATATGAAATATGTTAAGGTCACTAGCACCATAAGTCATCTTGGACTTTTTAGTGAGACGACAATCCTAAGAGTCCGGGTAGCTACCCCTAGTGTAGACCCCAAACTTACCCCGAGCTAGTACGTTAGCACCGCTCCCCTATGCCGAACTGGTACTGGTGCCCCTAGCAATTATTGGAGGAACAAAGACTTTGTGCACAAGTTTTCTATGACCAGGTAATGTCTAAGAAACTAAGTTAATAAACATCGCATGCAAGACAATAGAATTTGAATGTAACTACGCAACATATTATCGTTGTATAGTCTACGTGCCTCGAGCCATCGCTCGTATACCAAACTACTTGTTGTAATAATTATCAATGAATCCATTCTATTTATAAGAGTAAACATGATTTATATTATTTATGACAAGCAAGCAATATTACCAACATTCCATATTTTTTATAGGTGACAAGCAAACAAATATTCAATACTATTATCTTTTATCTACATTCATTTTATTAAGGTATCATTGATCAAAGAACGTCACAAGAGAGTCATTTTATTAAGGTGTGAAGACAATGAACGAAGGATCAAAGCCACTTATATTTGGAGAATTATCGAGACAAAGAGATCTCCAACACTATATTCAAGCATCACCTATGCGGCGACCTGCATTTGCACCAACAGATGATTAATAACTTCTCTTATTTTTCTCCCAAAATTTGATATAAATGCATAAGTCGAAGAAGAAAAGCAATAAAAACCATCGAAAACATCCCCAAAAACGTATTCACAAAATCAAAAATGAAAGCAATAACAAAAATGACACAAAAACGAATAGTAAAAAGGTCCGAGGGAGTGACTCTTATATAAATATCTTCCTCAAGACACGATCCAATGCATATGGGATCTGATTCCGAAGAGTCAATCCAAATAGAGAAAGGGTCTTAATTCAATTTGTCCTGATCAACCGATACAGATAGAATTGCCAATATAGTGCCTTCGATTAAGGAGTGGGACACTACATAGGACTATGCCATACTCAGGACGAGTTGTGGACATGGAGAATCGGTCTGCCCAGATGAAGGATATAGTTGGGACTCGTCCGGGCTCAGGCTGATCCAACCTAGGGTAGTCTCGAACAACTTTGTAGGTTGTTGGACCCACCAAACAACTCCGAAATGGAATCAATTATCAGAAATATAACTTTAAGTGGGACTCACATGGTATGTTCTACGAAGTTTAACGAGCTATGAGTTATATTTAGGTTGTAGGAACTCAAATCACCAAACAGATAACCATGAATCCGACTTGGATTTGAATTTTTAGCCAAATTTGGTTCATGGTTACCAAGTCCCTTGTTTGGATGAATTTAGATTTTCGATATGAAGTGGGGATGGTCCCATAGGACCAAATCATGTCCCTAGGAGAAATGGCTCTCTGACATTCACTTCTCCTACATTTGGACCGAGTTTGTTTGCTTTATTTAACAAAATTTTTTGTACAGAGCATTATATTTTAAATAAATTAGGTACAAAGAAATAAGTTTGAATATATTACAATCAGAGAACAAAAACGTCCTTAGCAAAGGCGTTTTGGTTCTCTTTCCATTTAAAATCAATAATCCATCAAAAACGTCCTAACTAAGGGCGTTTTTCTTTTTCTTTTTTTTGCTCATGTTAAAAAATGAAAGAAATAAAAAACTAATTCAAGTTTTTTCTTAAAAAAAAAATCATAAAAAGTGAAAAACGCCCAAAGTAGGGGCATTTTGTTTTCTCTAATTTTTTATTTCAAATAAAACATTATATTTTTTAGCGTAGAAATAGTAAATAAATAAAAATTAGTAAAAATTTAATAGAAAACTAATAAAAAAATAGAAGTTGAGAATGCACATGGTATGTGTTATAACGTGGGTTACTAAAAGGTTGGATTCCCACTTTGTATTTTAGTCCTATATTGGTTAGAGATTAGTATTACACCTTCATTGGGTTGTAAAAATAAGGTCTTTGCCTCCCACTATGTGATTATACGAATAAGAGATCTTCTCTCATATTTTCTCTCCCTTCTTCTACTTTTATTCTAACACGTTATCAGCACGAAGCTCTAACGGAAGGAAATAAACGAGAGCATCTCAGTGAAGCCGCAATTTATGGATTCTCCACTTCGGTAATAGGTATGGTTATTTATGTTTTTTTTTTGCATATGCATACCCTAGGCACAGCCTGATGTTGATATTTATACATCTCTTGGCATACCGCTAAGACAAAAAAAATAATTTTTATCCATTCATCTCACTTCTTTTTAGTTAACTCTGATAGCACTCCGATGTTAATCACATATAGATCTCTCGGAGAGAACTATGGAGTTATTCTTTATTTATTTCTTTTTTTTATACATGTTAATACATTCAGATCAAAACCATCAGAAATCTGATGACCAATAACATGAATTATTTGGTCTATATATATAAGTCTTCTGGAACATCATTGTTCGAAGCATACCATATGTAGTATTTTGAAAGACTTCTTGAACATAATCATTGTTCAAAGCATACAATCAATATCTAGTGCTTGGTATTTGTCTACGACTTCTGGAACCTCATTGTTCAAAGCATACCATGAACAAGATTTGTTTGGTATAAATAGACTTCTGAAACATCATTGTTTGAAGCATACACCATGAACATGAATTATTTGGTGATTTACCAAGTTCTTATGTTAACTTGTTATTATTGATCTTATACAACAATATGTTGAGCCTCATAAAGCATAATTTTAAGCCTCTAAACTTAGAAGGTCAGAACTTTCTCAACTGGAGATTGCATGCTGAATTGCACCTTCAAGCCAAAAGCTTAGGTGATGCAATTGTAGCTGATAAGCAATATCTATACAAGATAAAGTGAAGGCTTTAATTTTTATAAGATATTATATTCATGATGATCTCAAGGCTGAGTACTTAACAGTCAAGGACCCCTTGATGCTATAAAATTCTCTAGCTGAGAGATATGATCACCAGAAAATGGTCATATTACCAGGTGCATTCCATGAATGGCTCAATCTATGTTTTTAAGATTATAACACAGTTGCAGTCTATAATTCAGCTATGTTTAGGATTACTTAACAATTAAAGTTATGTGGTGACGAAGTGATAAAGCATTCCATGCTAGAGAAAATATTCACCATATTTCATGCGACTTATATGACCCTATAATAGACGTATAGGAAGAGAAATTTTAAGACGTATTCCGAACTCATTGCTGTCTTACTCGTGGTCGAGAAAAATAATGAGTTATTAATCAAAAACTATACTAGTAGACCAACTGGGTCTGCACTAATTCCAGCTGAAGTGAATCCGACTAGTGCTCGAAAAAATATGACCAACACTAAGGGTCAAGGAAATATGTGACCAACATAGACGTAGAGGGCATGGCCGTCGTGGAAGCCAAAGTAATGGCTATAATCCATGTCCAAGGAACGATACATAGTTCAAAAATAAGAGATTTAATCCTCAAAACTGTCGAACCTCACAAAAGAAAGTGGACAAGTATGAAGCCTCAAAAGGTGTGGAGACTAATCTCATGGAGGGTACAACACAAATGGATTTTAATGATTTCTTCCAAGATAAGGATGGAAACGCAATTTCGGAAGACCAATTCAACGCCATGATAGGCGAAGTCAATGAATAGTTTTTGTATGCTTATCTAAGTTTATTTACTTTCTACTTTGAATAAATTGGTCATTATATGATTAATAGTCTAGGTAGTTTACTTTCTTTGAAGCAGTTTTATTTAGATTTAGATCAAGTTGCAATAATTTGCAATATGCCAAGTTTAACCATTTAGTAGCATATTAATATATTATTAATTTTTGTTTTTGAAATGTATTGACAATGATGATGGCATATGCTTGATAGATAGTGAAACAACTCACACTATATTAAAAACTAGAAAGTTTTTCATAATATTTGCCTCAAATACTGCCAAGGTGACCACCATTGTTGGACCCATGCAGATTATAGAAGGTTATGGTAAGGTTGTAAGCCCCTGATTTTTAGGAATTTTTAATTTAGATTTTTCATAATTTTTTTCTGGAATTTTTAGGAATTTTTTGTAATTAAAACCTAGGCATTTGGTAATTAAATAATTTTTAATTGCTGTTAATTAATATTAAAATATTATGAAAATAATATTTTATGGTGTAAAATAGAAAACTGGACATAGGGTAATTTTCTGGGAATTTATTGGACTCCGGAAGCATTTTTAAAGACCTAAAAACTATTTTAAAATAAACCTAATTAAACCCTGAAATGAACCCGGTTCAATTGAACCAAACCAAACCAAACCAAACCAGCCCGGTTCAACTGAACTGAACCCAGCCTTATCGGGTCGGGTCGGACCTAAACCCGATAACCCGACCCGCCCATAAACCTTAATGGATCCGGGTCTAACCCGCTACCCGGACCCGACCCAATCGAAACCCTACTCCTAATCATACCGACATTACTGTTCCGACGCGGCTATAAATCCCCCTCCGCCAGCCATAACCCTAACCCTAGCCTCCCCCGTCTTCTTCGACAGCCACCTGAACCCTAACTCGAGAACCCCAGCGCCTCCCCGCTTCTGCCAGCCCCGAGCGCCCCGTAGCCATCTCCTCTCCGTCTCCCCTCCCCCTTTCGCCGGAGAAGACCAGACCCGCACCGCCGTCCTCCGCCTCGACATCTTTCTCCTCCGCCTCAGCCCTAGCCCATCACCACAGCCCCCGTCTCCGCCGATTATCTCCTCTCACATCTCCACCATCACCACAGCCCCCGTCTCCGCCGATCATCTCCTCCCCACTCGACCTCCACAGCCGCTACCCTCATCGCCTCCTGCTCCTCCGCCCAGTCCCCGACTCCCTTATCTCTAGCCATCTCCCCCTCTCCGCTGCCCCCTAGCTCGACGACCCCCTCCACCACTTCTCCTCCGCCCTCAACCACCGAGCCACTCCCCGGCCGCCCCGAGCCCAGCCACCCTCCGACGAGCTCCGGACAGCAGCACCGTAACCCTAGCCCTAACCCTAGAGCAACAGTGGACACGGACACAGCAACAATACCGGACACGGACGCAGGACACGAAACGGACACTCGGACACGTGAAATTCAGATTTCATGGAGCCCTGTTCAGGTAACGTTTTCCCTCACCTCATAATTCTGTTTTCGATTACGTCTGTTGCAACGCGTAGACTGTGTAACCCTCTCAGTGCCCGTGCAACCCGTTCGGTGCATCGCGTCCTGTGGTGATCGCAAACCGCGATCCAAAAACAGGAAAAACAACGCCCTATTTTACTCCGAAACTGAGTACGCTCCGCCAAACGGGATGACTTGGTCGCACGCGATTTTTACCGAAACGTGCGCGCCATCGATACGGACGTGCGGGATTTCGCAGAAGTTGATTCGGATGTGCGTGCACACCAGAATCAACGCGTATCCGCCGACACCGTCCCGTATCCGCCTATTCTGGAACACGCTGTAACTTTGTGTACACACGTCAGATCGAGACGAAACTTGCGCCATCGGACTCATAGCAATACGCTGGTCCTGTGACCCAAGTTTGGTTCGATTCTGAGAACGTTGACGAAATCGCGTATCGTGGGTCCCATAGGCTCCACTTGACGGGCGATTTTGTGATCGGCTCATCGGAATCCAGTTCTGGAAGTTCCGTTGGGTTCGTATCATCGTTCCTGACTTGTTGATACTAAGTTGGACGAATTTGGAGGCCTTTGACCCTGACACGCTTTTCGGTGCAAAGTGGCCCACATGTGGACTCCGCTTTGACCCGAAAATGTCATTTTTGCCCCTGTGACCAAATTGGACCTAAGGACAGGCATTTTGTAAACCCCCTCACCCAAAATAAATATTTTGTGTATATTTTATATTATTATAGATATTGAATTTCTTTAGAGTATTCTGTTATTTAATTAGCAAATAAATTTCTTGATATATTTACTTATATAAATATTTATTTAGAATCATTTTTAGGTTATTTTAGATTTTTGAAATTAATTAGGATTTATTTGGATATATATAGTCTTAATATTAGATAGATGCTAATTTAGTGTTAATAGATATTAATAAGATTTTATAAATTATTTGTATTATATTTAATTATATTCAAGATTATAAATTATTGAGATAGATTCAAACTCCACTTTAAATTAATTCAAATCCTGAACCTACTAGGAAATTAACTTCATGCATATCCTATCATTATTTAAATTTATCATAATCCTATCCAAATTAACCAATCCTAGTCGTATTTAATTAAGTAGTGTCCACCATTATAAATACCTCATCCTTCATATTTTTCTTCCCCAAATTCCTCTCTTTTTCGTCCAAAAATAGTCAAAAATCGTCATAAATTTAGCCTCATTTTCTACTAGTTATGACGAATTAAAAAGACGATATCTCCTAGCTCCGGACTCCAAACGCGCTCCATTTTTTTTGTTAGAACGATAATGAGGTTAGATTTCTGATTATATAATTTTTTTTTCTAAATTATTAGTATTAAATTCTGGAAAATTCGTAGAGCACAGCATATCCGAAAATAGACGTATTTTGATGTTTTTGCGATTCCGGGAGAACCAGAAATCAGAATCACGAACCGTTTAAAGTTTCGGAAAGCTAATATCAAGATCATCGACATATATTTTTCCCAGAATTTATTTCGAAGTATTTTCATACTGTTAATTCTGTAGAACTTCTAGGTTAGAATTTAACTATCGGTGCACAATACAAAATTTGTATGTGCCATAATTCCCAAACGAATTTGAATTCGGACGAGCTGTAAATTCCAGCATGTTTTTGACGCTGAAATCTATAGAAAATCATGCATGAAAGTTGAGTTTGTGTCGGTTGACTTTTTGGTCAACAGATCGCCTCGATTTGCGTGCCATGAGTCTCGAGTTGATAAAATTCAGTTTCTTTGGACAAAATTTAGGAATTAACATAAAAATCAGAATAATAAGATTAAAATAGGATTTTAGAATAATTATTCCAGAATTAAATAAATTAAAATAAATTATCTTTTGACGTGATAAATTTGTAATACATAGGCTATTTGGACTGTGACTTGGTCTCTGATTCATACCAGCAGCAGGACCCCAGGCAAGATACCTTGCCAAATTATTTACAGTACATTACATGCTATTTATATTTCTTTTTATTTATTTCATTTCTGTATAGTTCTTGCATGTGTAGTTTTTCTCCAGTCATTACTATGTATTAGATATGTTGACACACACATGGCACCTAGTATCATGGGAGGATAATCATTAGGCGTATGGGCTTTTAACTACTCTGGTAAACCGTAGTATATAGTTCGCACTACGGGCGTGTGTCGCGCTGGTCGCTACCCCCGCGGTATGTCGATTTCTGGAGTCTCGCTGGTCGCTACCCCCGCGGTATATCGATTTCTGATGTCCATTGACGTGTGTGTGAGTTGTGAGGTAGATCGAGTAGCCTACCCTTGCCCATACGTAGAAAAGTTGTCCTCATTTACATTCATATAGATTGTCATGTACAGCGTACTTATCTATTTTCAAACCATATGCATGTTTACTGTATTCAAATTGGCTCGTATTTTCTGTATCTTGTTACGTCCCTCTGAGGACCTGGTCCGCTGCCAGGTGTATCTTTTCTTGAGTATTTACAGGAGCGCAGATTTGGATGGTTACATGTGATCCGAGGATGTCTTCTCTTCGAGCTGTGATGGATAGCTGGTATTCTTATATTGTGTTATGGTGTTGTACTTATATTGTATTTGCTCTTATATTCGAGTTGGTAGTGGATTTGTTTCCATCCAACTATCATCCTTAGATACTTCTTATTGAGATCTAGTTTCATAGATACTGGTTATTTATTTCTATATATATTTTGGTGGATGAGATTTAGATTTTACCCTGTGACTTGTATTACATTTTATACCACTTGTGGATTTTATATTCATATTACAGCGTACGTATGGATTTGGTTTCCATATATTGGAGTTGCCATATCCATGCGGCTGGCATGCTTACGTGTCCTAGTCCTATGTACTTTTGGGACTGGGGCATGACATGTTTTTGTGGTGGCCCATGCAGATCAAGAACATATTGTCTCGGTTACGTTACTGTACCGAACAAGCCTGCACCTAGGACTAGAGTATAGGATCTCATCCACAATTGACTGTGATTCATCTCCTCCTATCTGTTCTATTTTGAATAATTGTATCCTGCTTGATTCATGTGCTTCCCTAATAGTTCCTTGAGTATAGTCTTCTGCTAGAATATAGGAACCCCTATTATTAGGATGATAATTAGAGTAGCACACCTATTAAGAATACAACGAGAATATAGACACACCACTAAGTTTAGAATATCTAGTGAACCTAGAATTCCTTATCTTTAGATTGTTATACCATTACCCCTTGATGTATTAAGAAGACTTGAGAGTAGTATAGACACTACTAGAGTTAGTTAGAAGTTTTACCATAATGTTTGACACCTAGTATCACATAGTCTTTTGACCTATTAATTGAAGTGTAACCGAATGATAATTATTGCATGCTAGCAAAAGATGACAGTGTTTATTCAGACCATAGAATTTAAAGGTCCTTGCCCTATTTGGTCGACTAGCGACTTAGATAAGGAGGTTGTATGATAACTGTAGAGATTGTAGAGTCTTTTATTATTATTGCTTATGTTATTTTTGCTTTTGCGAACTTGAATTATTTTGTAACTTCTCACATCATAATCCAGCGTTATATTTTCTGTGCTACCTTGAATTATGCTGCTATTATAGCCTAGTTTTTGCAAGCTTAATCTTATATCGAGCTTGTTCATGACATATATGTTATTGGGGCCTGATCAACCACACTAATACAAATTGTCTAATCAGAATCAGTGTATTATGGTCTAGCTAGCCATAATGTGCTTGATTCGCCCTTCGCAATAGTATTTTACGTGGATTGAGATGTATAGTGGACCAGTAGACAAATATACTTACTCTCTAGATACGATAAAGCATATCATATCAAGTACATAACTGTACCGATGTGAGCATGCGAATAGAAAATTACCAAATTAAGATTTCAATCCACAACTGTCTTGACAATTCCCATTTGAATTCTTTAAACGCTTTGATTCCCATACTTCCATTCTATTACCCCTCCTTGAACTCTTTTCCGTTACTTTTCGTCTTCCCTTGTTTCGGAAAGACGAAATCTTGTGCTTGGATATAAGTGATACACGGATAGTACAAGATATACCCCATAGGCCAATCATATTATTTGGTAACTATCTTTCATTATTGATTAACGGCATATCACATATGATATAGTTGGTGTTAAAGTTTTGAGAATTGAATGACATGAGAAAATAAATTGAGGAATATTTTCTTAAGTGTAAGAGCCTTATGTGATAGATGGGTAAATTCTAAGTTGGGTAGAAATTGCATTATTAAACTTGAGGTAAATTCTTTTAGATTATGATCAAATGAGATTAGATAGAGAGAAACCATGTTCTATTTTAATTTCGAGGACACAATTTTTGTAAGTTGGGTAGATTGTAAACCCCCTCACCCAAAATAAATATTTTGTGTATATTTTATATTATTATAAATATTGAATTTCTTTAGAGTATTCTGTTATTTAATTAGCAAATGAATTTCTTGATATATTTACTTATATAAATATTTATTTAGAATCATTTTTAGGTTATTTTAGATTTTTGAAATTAATTAGGATTTATTTGGATATATATAGTCTTAATATTAGATAGATGCTAATTTAGTATTAATAGATATTAATAAGATTTTATAAATTATTTGTATTATATTTAATTATATTCAAGATTATAAATTATTGAGATAGATTCAAACTCTACTTTAAATTAATTCAAATCCTGAACCTACTAGGAAAGCAACTTAATGTATATCATATCCTTATTTAAATTCATCATAATCCTATCCAAATTAACCAATCCTAGTTGTATTTAATTAAGTAGTGTCCACCATTATAAATACTTCATCCTTCATATTTTTCTTCCCCAAATTCCTCTCTTTTTCGTCCAAAATCAGTCAAAATTCGTCATAAATTCAGTCTCATTTTCTACTAGTTATGACGAATTAAAAAGACGATATCTGCTAGCTCCGGACTCCAAACGCGCTCCAGTTTTTTTTTTTAGAACGATAATGAGGTTAGGTTTCTGATTATATAAATTGTTTTTCTAAATTATGAGTATTAAATTCTGTAAAATTCGTAGAGCACAGCATGTTTGAAAATAGACGTGTTTCGATGTTTTCGCGATTCCGGGAGAACTAGGAATCAGAATCATGAACCGTTTAAAGTTTCGGAAAGCTAATGTCGAGATCATCGACATATATTTTTACTAGAATTTATTTCCAAGTATTTATATACTGTTAATTCTGTAGAACTTTTTGGTTAGAATTTAACCATCGGTGCACAATACAAAATTTGTATGTGCCATAATTCCCAAACGAATTTGAATTTGGACGAGCTGTAAATTCTAGCATATTTTTGACGCTGAAATCTATAGGAAATCATGCATAAAAGTTGAGTTTGTATCGGTTGACTTTTTGGTCAACAGATCGCCTCGATTTGCGTGCCATGAGTCTCGAGTTGATAAAATTCAGTTTCTTTAGGCAAAATTTAGGAATTAACATAAAAATCAGAATAATAAGATTAAAATAGGATTTTAGAGTAATTATTCCTGAATTAAATAAATTAAAATAAATTATCTTTTGACGTGATAAATTTGTAATACATAGGCTATTTGGACTGTGACTTGGACTCTGATTCATACCAGCAGCAGGACCCCAGGCAAGATACCTTGCCAAATTGTTTACAGTACTTTGCATGCTATTTATATTTCTTTTTATTTATTTCATTTCTGTATAGTTCTTGCATGTGTAGTTTTTCTCCAGTCATTACTATGTATTAGATATGTTGACACACACATGACACCTAGTATCATGGGAGGACAATCATTAGGCGTATGGACTTTTAACCACTCTAGTAAACCGTAGTATATAGTTCATACTACGGGCATGTGTCGCGCTGGTCGCTACCCCCGCGGTATGTCGATTTCTGATGTCCATTGACGTGTGTGTGAGTTGTGAGGTAGATCGAGTAGCCTACCCTTGCCCATACGTCAAAAAGTTGTCCTCATCTGCATTCATATAGATTGTCATGTACAGCGTACTTATCTACTTTCAAACCATATGCATGTTTGCTGTATTCAAATTGGCTCGTATTTTCTGTATCTTGTTACGTCCCTCTGAGGACCTGGTCCGCTGCCAGGTGTATCTTTTCTTGAGTATTTGCAGGAGCGCAGATTTGGATGGTTACATGTGATCCGAGGATGTCTTCTCTTCGAGCTGTGATGGATAGCTGGTATTCTTATATTGTGTTGTGGTGTTGTACTCATATTGTATTTGCTCTTATATTCGAGTTGGTAGTGGATTTGTTTCCATCCAACTATCATCCTTAGATACTTCTTATTGAGATCTAGTTTCATAGATACTGGTTATTTATTTCAATATATATTTTGGTGGATGAGATTTAGATTTTACCCTGTGACTTGTATTACATTTTATACTACTTGTGGATTTTATATTCATATTACAGCGTACGTATGGATTTGGTTTCCATATATTGGAGTTGCCATATCCATGCGGCTGGCATGCTTACGTGTTCTAGTCCTACGTACTTTTGGGACTGGGGCGTAACACATTTTTAGCTATTTGATATTTTCTGAATCTAATGATGATGTTTATTTCAGCAACCGGTGTAGTACCTGCAAATCACACTGAGACCAGAGCTACAGTTGGAGCCAGAACCCCAGGCAAGTGTACCTTGCCAAACTTGCAGTTCTTGTTATTTATTCCTTTGACTATATATATATATATATATATATATATATATTTGTGCATGCTTGACCTAGGACCGTGTGACTTTACTTAGCGTCCGATTAATAGTCGGGTGCCAACACCGTACGCGACGTTGTGTAACGTCACCTAGACATGGATACTGAGTCCCTACACTGCTCGTACTTGTCTTATCAAGTACATCATAACCCAGGACACTTGATACTATTCATGAGACAAAATCTTCTTGAGATATTCATGGTGATTCTGTGTAGGATACAGGTTTCATTACATAGACATTATATTCATAGACATTACATAGATGACTTGCTGCATTAGATATGATCATGCGTGACATGGACATGAGGCATCGTGGACATGAGACGTATGATTTCATTGGGTGGGGAGAGACACACAGGCTACAGGCTGATTATATATATATAAAACATAGTAAACACATAGTAAAATATATAGTTATTGCTGCTACCCGGCTCCCAGACACAGAGCTTGTAGTGGTCTCAGCCTGAGTTTAGTGATGCTCTCAAATTATATTTTCACATAGATGGTTATATAGTTTACCCTATTTATCTCATTTACTATTACACATGCATTTTGGCATATTGATTTCTGTACCTTGTTATGTCCCCTGAGGACCTGGATACCGGACTTTGTCCCCAGGACTAGTAGACGAGATTGACCCCGAGTTACACGGGACAGGAGCATTAGCAGGAGCGGAAGCAGGAGCAGGCACTGGAGCAGTACCAGATCCAGTAGACAAGTGATCATCGAGGGTATCTTTTGAGTATATACTGTTCCATACTCAATATTGGCTGTAGTTATCTTTATTCTTGTATCTTGACAGATGTATCAGACTCATTATCGGGTTATCTCCCGAGTTTATGTTATATTGAGATTGATCTTGCTTTATGATTCTGATATTGTTGTATTCATTTCTGTGGATGATATTAGTCTATCTAGACCCTTATTGTTGTATTACAGCTTAAGTACGCCCCGATGGATCCATTAAATTGGGTTTGTCCATCGGTGTGTGCTGCTGGACATTGTCACGTGTCCGGTCCCTCGGTATTTTGGGACTGGGGCATGATAAAGGTCGATGTTGTATTGCCAAATTGATCACACTTAGTCATTCGAAATGCATATTTCTCTAGTAGATCTAATAGAAATCTACTCAGCTTTAGAGATATTCGAATGAACGAATTTTATGTTGAAACCATAAACGATGATTGCAAAGAGTATCTTTGTATCACCTCAAATATTGGAAGCAATAAACTCATATTAAAAATTTACAAGTTAATCTCCTCGGGGCTATATCAAATTACTCTGAAGGTAGTAGAATCTTACCCCATCACTAGAAAATGGCTAAAGGATCCAAGAAATCTAATCCTTTGGCATGACAGATTGGGTCATTCAGGATCGGCTATGTTGAGAAATGTCATCAACAATACCAATGGGCATAATTTATTATACCAAAGTTTTTCCTTTCCTACTGAATATTTGTGTGTAGCTTGTTCATAGGGTAAACTCATTACAAGACCTTCACTTCTCAAAATAGCTTTTGAATCACCACCATTACTTCAGAGAATACAAGGTAATATTTGTGAACTAATTGATCCTGCTAGCAGACCTTTCAGGTATTTTATGGTTCTAATATATTCTTCTAGTCGATGGTCAAATATTTTCTTACTCTCATCTAGAAACTTTTCCTTCTCCAAGTTACTTTCTCAGTTTATTAAGCTTAAGACTCATTTTTCTGACCAACATGTTAGAACGATTTGACTTAGTAATACAGCTGAGTTTACTTTTTGTACTTTTGATGATTATTGTGCTTCCGTAGGAATAGAAGTTGAACATTTTGTCCCTCATGTTCATACCCAAAATGGTTTAGCGGAGTCCTTGGTTATGCATTTTCAGCACATAATAAGGCATTTACTCATGCAATCAAACTTACCCATTTCAGCTTGGGGACATTGTAACCCCCTGATTTTTCAGAAATTTTTAATTTGGATTTTTCATAATTTTCTGTAATTTTCTAGAATTTTCAAGAATTTATTTTAGATTCAAATATAATTAAAAATATCCCAAACTTTTATTTTATGTTCTAAATAATAAAATATATTTTCTAGAAGTTTTTGGGAATTTTCTGAGTATTTTTAGTATTTATTGGGAGTTATTTAGGCTAATAACTAATTTTTAGGACTTGTAGAATTTATGGTGCAAGCTCAGAAATATAAAATGGACCCACGTTATTTTCTAAGGTTTATAATATTATTATATATTTTCTGGAATTATTTCAGAATTTGTGGAATAATGTTAGTATTTATTTTTAGTTTTATGGCAAAACTAATTTTTAGAGCTTCTCCTAATTATAGTAGGAAATCTATGAATATAAAATTATCCCAAATATTTTTCTAAGGTTTTTTTGGTTCAAAATATATTTTCTGTAATTTTTCCAGATTTTTATGATTACTTTTAATGTTTATTTTGAGTTATTTAGATTTAAAACGACTTAAATAATGTTTTGATAAAGGCAAATCAAAAATAAATAATATAAATAAAACCATTCAATCAGATTCTGACACATGTCAGCCTATAGATATCCATTCAGCCGCAGGTACATCTATATATATATATATAATATAATAACCCTAATTATCTCATTATTTTAGAGAGAGAGAGAGATTTGGGAGAATTGTCATATAGGGTTTCTTCATCTTCCAGAAGCCATTGCGCATAGCTCCGGACTCCAAACGAGGCCTAGTTTCTTGCGTTAGAACGATATTGAGGTTAGGTTTCTGATTATATAATTTTTTTACAAAATTATTAGTATTAAATTCTGGAAAATTCGTAGAGCACAGCATGTCCGAAAATAGACGTGTTTCGATGTTTTTGCAATTTCGGGAGAACCCGGAATCAGAATCATGAACCGTTTAAAGTTTCAGAAATCTAATGTCGAGATCATCGACATATATTTTTTCCAGAATTTAATTTGAAGTATTTACATACTGTTAATTCTGTAGAACTTCTAGGTTAGAATTTAACCATCGGTGCACAATACAAAATTTGTATGTGCCATAATTCCCAAACGAATTTGAATTCGGACGAGCCGTAAATTCTAGTATATTTTTATGCTGAAATCTACAGGAAATCATGCATGAAATTCGAGTTTGTGTCGGTTGACTTTTTGGTCAATAGATCGTCTCGATTTGCGTGCCATGAGTCTCGAGTTGATAAAATTCAGTTTCTTTGGACAAAATTTAGGAATTAACATAAAAATCAGAATAATAAGATTAAAATAGGATTTTAGAGTAATTATTCCAGAATTAAATAAATTAAAATAAATTATCTTTTGACGTGATAAATTTGTAATACATAGGCTATTTGGACTGTGACTTGGACTCTGATTCATACCAGCAACAGGACCCCAGGCAAGTGTACCTTGCCAAACTCTGCAGTATTGTTATATATTTTCCTTGCTTTATTATATTGCTGTGCATGCTTAACCTAGGGCCGTGTGACGTACTTAGCGTCCGATTATAGTCGGGTGCCAACACCGTACGCGGAGTT
The DNA here is from genome assembly GCA_036927795.1 of Iris macrosiphon. NCBI lineage: Eukaryota > Viridiplantae > Streptophyta > Magnoliopsida > Asparagales > Iridaceae > Iris > Iris macrosiphon. The sequence continues at coordinate 54,261,420 of JAYESA010000012.1, read as the reverse complement.
GTGTATTGTCATCTAGACATGGATATTTGTGACCCTCTTTATTCTTGTATTTGTCCTATCAAGTACACTATAACCCAGGACACTTGACACTATTCATGAGACAGAATCTTCCTGAGATATTCATGGTGATTCTGTGTAGGATACATGTTTTATGACATAGACATCATATTCATAGATATTAGATGACTTGCTGCATTAGATATGATCGTGCGTGACATGGACATGGTGCATCATGGACATGAGACGTATGATTACATTGGGTGGGGAGAGACACACAGGCTACAGGCTGAGTTTATGTCACGACCCGCACCCGGAAGTTCGGGCACGAGTGCGTGGGTACGTCCAGCCTACGCCGCAGAGTCGGCGGTAGTACGCTGTCTAGGTCAATCCATCTAACTAGTCTAACTCATTCACAACAACATAGGCAAGATAATAATGAGAATAGAATCTTAAATTATGCAACTGGAATGAATGTGACAGCAATTCAAATGTTTAATACAGAAATTCCAAATGAAATCGGGGACAAACCCGATTAAATAAGATAGAAAACAGAATAAAAGATAGCTAAAACTAGCTACTCAGCAGTAGGGGTCTCCTGGGTGGGTTCTGGCTCCTCATAGGTATCATCTGTACCCTCATAAGGACCATAATAGGTAGGGGCAAGATCCTCATCATCGCCTAAATCAACAGATCCAGTCAGGAAAGGAGCAAAGTACACAGTGCACAACAATGTTAAACTAAATATTTATGACAATTAAACATTGAGTATCATGTTAAGGAAATTGCATAAAAGATTGTCAATATCTCAGAGTCACAACTATAAACAGGAATATGAGAGAATAGAAGTAAATGAGCAGGAAATGAAACTACTACAATCAGCAAGAAACATAACATGACTAGAAACTATCTGTATGAAACTTGTGTTTGTTTTTAGAATACTTAGTTGGCATGTAGGGGTTTATAAGGCTAATCCGGCCGTCATAAACGGCTATTATTCACGAATAATCAAGATCCGGCTGATGGACAGTCGTGTACCAACAGCTATTATTCACGACAAGGGGAAGGGTAAACTACATGCCTTTCAGTATTCTCCCACCCGACATGATAACAAGACATGAATTCCAAATATTCAAGACATGAAATATAGTATTCTAACACTACGTATAATCAGCAAGAGTACTAGTAGAGCAGGGAATTTAATTATCACAATATAAAGATTAACTTGAAGTGCAGGTACTTGCCTGTTGTTTGGATCTGTTTAATTAGGTTCTTGGGAGAAATGTCCAGAGGTGAGTCCAAAAGCTGAAACAGACATTACCATCACGCTCAAAAGATGTCAAATAGCTAGAAACGCCTGTCCTTGGGTCCAATTTGGAGACAAGGGCAAAAACGGCAGTTTTGGGTCAAAACGGGGTCCGCCGTTGGGCCCGCTTTGCACCGAAAAACGTGTCCGGGTCAAAGGTCTCCAAATTCACCAAACTTAGTGTCAATAGGTCAGGAACGCTGATACGAACCCAACAGAACTTCCAGATTTGGATTCCGATGAGCCGAACACAAAATCGCCCGTCGAGCGGGGCCTGTGGGGCCCACGACACGCGATTTCGTCAACGTTCTCAGAATCGAACCAAACTTGACCCACAGGACCAGCGTATCACTACGAGTCCGATGGCGCAAGTTTCGTCTCGATCCGACGAGTGTACAAGAAGTTAGGGTAAATTACAGAAATTGCGGATACGGGGCGATGTCCGCGGATACGCGTTGATTCCGGTGTGCACGCACACCCGAATCAGCTTCCGCGAAGTCTCACACGTCCGTATCGACGCTGCGCACGTGTCTGTGAAGACCGCGTGCGACCAAGTCGTCCCGTTTGGCGGGGCGTACTCAGTTCCGGGGTGAAACAGGGTTTGTTTTTTCCTGTTTTTGGATCGCGGTGTGCGATCACCACAGGACGCGATGTCCCGAACAGTTTGTCCGGACACCGAGAGGGTCATACAGGCTTCGCGTAGGAATTGACGGAAACAAAAACGGAGATCAGGGTTGCAAGTTATGAATACCTGAAGGGGACCGAGAAACCAGGGTTTCCGAGTCCGAATCGTGTCCTGGACACGTGTCCAGTGCCGTGTCCACTGTGTTTGGGCTGTGTCCTGCGTCCTGCCGCCGTGTCCGGGGCTCGGGGGGCTGGCCGTCGGTCGGCGAGGTCGGGCCGGGCTCTGGCGGCTCAGGCGAGGCCGTCGACAGTGGCTAGGGCGGCGCCGAGGCTCTGGCGGCGGCTCGAGCAGTCGTCGAGCGGCGGAGGGAGGGGTCTGGAGGTCGAGGAGGAGAGAGGAGGAAGGGGGGCTCTGGACGGCGGTCTGGGAGGAAGGGTGGTGGACGGCGGGTGGCGTCGCTCGGTGCAGAGGAGGTCACGGCGGGGATCAGGGCTGCCGGAGTAGCTAGGGTTAGGGTTTGCGGGGTGGATGGAGGCGGAGGGAGAGGTTATTTATAGGGCTTCGGTGGGAGAGGGTGGCCTGGGTCGTGGCGAGGGGCTCGGAGAAGGAGGAGGACGTGGGAGGTTCTCCGGCCGGCTTTCGCGGAGGGGCGACGTGGTCGCCGAAAATCGCGGCGGCGGGTTCGCAGGGTCGTGGAGAGCGGGTGACAGGGGTGCGGGTCCGGGTCGGGCGCGGATCCGGTCAGGCCGACCCGCCCGACCCGTTAAGCATAGGGCTGGGCCGGGTTCTCTAACGGGCTCGGCCCACTGGGCCGGGCCGGGCCCAAAACTTAAAATATAATAAAAAAAATCAATTAAAATAATAATAATAATAAATATTAATTAATTAAATAATTAATTAATTTAGAAAATAGTTTTTAGGCTTTTAAAAATAGGTCTGAGGCCCAGAAAATCCAGAAAAATTACCCTAAGTCCAATTTTTCATTTTACACCCAAAAATGTTATTTTCATGATATTTTAATATTATTTATTGCCAACTAAAAATCATTTATTAATTAAAGGCCTTGATTTTAATTACAGAAAATTCACAGAAAATTCCAGAAAATTGGGAAAAATCCAAGATTTAATAATTTGAGATATTAGGGGGGTTTACAACCTACCCAACTTACAAAAATTTCGTCCTCGAAATTTAAGAATAACATGGGACGAAAAGAAAGACCGGAAATTAAATACCTCAGGGTTCAAAAAGATAGGGGTATCGCTCTCTAATCTCGTCTTCTCGCTCCCAGGTGGATTCGCCGGGAGAATGATGCTTCCAAGCTACGCGAACCAGGGAGATAACCTGGTTTCGTAGGACTTTCTCCGAGCGATCCAGGATCTCCACGGGTTGCTCTTGGTAAGTCAAACTTGGGCCTACTTCGAGCTACCAGTGATCCAAAATGTGGCTGGGGTCTGACACATACTTCCTCAGCTGCGACACGTGGAAGACGTTATGGACTCCTTCCAGAGAGGGTGGCAATGCCAGACGGTATGCCACTTCTCCGATTTTCTCCTGAATGCCAAAAGGTCCAATGAATCTTGGGCTGAGTTTTCCACTCCTTCCGAACCTAATGGTGCCAGGTGTCGGGGAAATCTTTAAGAATACCAGTTCTCCAACCTTTAATAAAGTCACAATCAAGTCTTAGTTCCATAAGCAAAATATTTAAATTGACTTGAATTTCATTAATTACCTCAAATTCCAAGGGCCTTCGGTGGCTATTTGCCCAATGTCGTTGCCTGTCTTGAGCCACTCGAAGTCTGTCCCTTATTTGTTTTACCTTCTCAGCTGAATCGATCACCATCTCTGGTCCCAGTAGGGCTCTTTCCCCAACGTCGTCCCATGATAGCGGGGTACGACATCTTCGTCCATACAGAGCTTCAAATGGAGTCATCTCGATGCTGGCTTGATAACTGTTATTATAAGAGAACTCCACCAGATGTAAATAGTCTTCCCAGGATCCTCCAAAATCCAGAACACATGTACGGAGCATATCTTCAAGTGTCTGGATGGTACGTTCCGATTGTCCATCGGTTTGGGGATGATAAGCTGTGCTGAATTTGAGTTGAGTCCCCAAGCTGGCTTGTAAGCTCTTCCAGAAGTGAGAGGTGAATCTTGAATCTCTGTCGGAGACAATACTTACTGGAACTCCATGCAGCCTAACAATATGTCTGATATATAAATCTGCCAGCTTCTCTGTAGATAGCCCTACTTTGAAAGGTAGAAAATGTGCAGACTTGGTCAGTCTATCTACTATCACCCAGATTGCATCCTTTCCACTAGGTGTCCTTGGAAGTCCGGAAACAAAATCCATTGTGATATGTTCCCACTTCCACTCCGGAATGGGTAGTGGTTGAAGCAATCCTCCAGGTCTTTGTCTTTCTGCCTTGACTTGCTGGCACACTAAACAACGAGATACGAACCTGGCTACTTCTCTTTTCATGCCATGCCACCAAACATGCGTCCTCAGGTCCTTGTACATCTTGTTGGCTCCTGGATGTATGGAGTATTGCGATCTGTGCGCCTCTTGCATAATTTCTTCTCTTATGTCTCCTTGAGGTACACATAATCTATCGCCATGTCTCAGCGATCTATCTTCATGAATTCTGAATTCTTCTACTAGTCCAGCTTGCACTTGACCTCGAAGGCTTCGCAGGCCTTCGTCCTGAAACTGAGTCTCCTTGATCTTGTCCATTAGAGTAGACTGAATCTGCAAGTTCATCATTTGGCCTTCTTTTCCTGGGATAATTACTTCAATACCTAAACTTTCCAAGTCCTCCAGCAGGTGTCTGTCCATAGTCAAGTACATCGCCATAGGATACCTGCTTAGAGCATCAGCAACTATATTTGCCTTCCCAGGGTGATATTGAAGAGTGATATCAAAGTCTTTCATTAGTTCCAGCCACCTTCTTTGCCTCATGTTTAGCTCTTTCTGAGTGAAGATATATTTTAGACTCTTATGGTCTGTAAATATTTCCACCCTTTCCCCATAAAGGTAATGCTTCCAAAGTTTAAGAGCAAAAATGACAGCTGCCAATTCTAAATCATGGGTTGGATAATTCTTTTCATGTGGTCGAAGCTGTCTAGAGGCATATGCTATTACTTTCTTGTTCTGCTCCAATACACAACCTAGACCTTTTCCAGAAGCATCACTATAAATAGCGAAACCTCCGGTTCCAGAAGGTAAGGTCAGAATAGGGGCAGAAGTCAGCCTTTTCTTCAATTCCTCAAAAGCATGCTGACATTCATCAGTCCAGGTGAACTCTTCATCCTTCCTTGTTAACTTTGTCATGGGTTCAGCAATCCTAGCAAAGTCCTTTACGAACTTCCGATAATAGCCAGCTAGTCCCAGGAAGCTTCTAATCTCTGCTACAGAGTCTGGAGTGGGCCAGGATTCTACTGCCGCTATCTTCTTAGGATCTACTGCTATTCCATCCCCAGTCACAACATGTCCTAAGAATTCTACTTTGTCTAGGAAGAAAGCACATTTGGATAATTTTCCATAAAGTTTTTCCTTCCTCAAAGTCTCCAATGCTAACCTCAAATGTTCTTCATGTTCTTCGGGGGTCTTGGAGTAGATCAAAATATCATCAATGAAGACTACTACAAATTTGTCTAGGTATGGCTGGAAAACTCTGTTCATTAGGTTCATAAAAACTGCTGGTGCATTCGTCAACCCGAACGGCATCACTAAGAATTCGTAATGTCCGTTCCGGGTATTGAAAGCAGTTTTAGGGATGTCTTCTTTCCTTACCCTTACTTGGTGGTAACCAGACCTCAAATCAATCTTGGAAAACACCCGAGCTCCACTCAACTGATCAAATAAGTCATCTATCCTGGGCAGGGGATACTTATTCTTAATTGTTAAGACATTTAAGGCCCTATAGTCAATACACATTCTGGATGTTCCGTCTTTCTTGGGCACAAATAGTATTGGGGCTCCCCAGGGTGAGACACTAGACCTAATGAACCCTTTGTCTTCTAGCTCTTTGATTTGTTCATTTAGTTCTATTATCTCCTTCTTGTTGATTCTGTAGGGATTCTGAGATACTGGTGCTGCTCCTGGCACTAAGTCAATGGAGAATTCAACTTCTCGGTCTGGGGGTAATCCTGGGAGATCCTCAGGGAAGACATCAAGGTATTCAGAGATGATAGGTGGCAATTCTTCTGTTACTAGGGCTCCACAAATTATGTTATTACCCATTTCTCTAGAACCTCTAGCAAATTCAAATTCTGGCTTGCAAGGGGGTCTGAAGATTACACTGCCTCTGTGACAGTCTATGGTGGCATGATGTTGACTTAACCAATCCATACCCAGTATAATATCAAAACTGGGCACTGGCATTACAAGTAGTCTAGCATACAGTTCTCTTCCACATAATGTAATAGGACAATTGTTACAAGCATCACTAACCGGGATGATTCCTCCACCGGTAATGATCTTATAACAATTCCTAAGAGGTTTAGTGATTAAGTTGTGCTTCATAAGGAATTCTACTGACATGAATGAATGTGAAGCTCCAGAGTCAAATAAAGTAATAGCTGGTATTGAATTTATAACCACAGAACCTGTGATCACGTCTGCTGTGGCCTCAGCTTCTTCCAGAGTCATTGCATAAGCACGGCCTTGCTGCGGTGCACCCCTCTGTTGCTGCTGTTGGTGCTGAGCAAAGCGTTGTTGTTGAGTTAGAAGCGGGGGTCCCCTTTGTTGTGCTGCTGGGGGCCTGGCCTGGACTGGAGCCTTTGGTGCAGCTGGACGTCCTTGAGCAGCAGGACAGTCCCTCAATTGATGTGCTGGGGAACCACAATAGAGGCAAGCACCTAGCCTCTTTCTGCAGTCTTGCCAAGTGTGGCCTGGTTTTTGGCAATAGTTGCAAGGGGGAGCTCGCTGGTTCTGTCCTTGAGCCTGGGGTGCTGGAGCTCGAGGGGGAGGACGCTGATTTTGCTGCGGGGCCCTCTGCTGTTGTTGTTGTTGAAAAGGGCGTTTGTTGGGTCCCGCATTTCCGGTATCTCTTTCTCGCTTCAGTTTGTGCCCCATGTCTCTCTCGACTCCTTGTGCCACGCTCAGGATTTCTTCATAGGTGCGAGCTCGGCTGGTGGTGACAGCAAGGCGGATATCCGGAGATAGCCCCTTCTTGAATCTTCGGGCTCTGTCCTCCGGGGTACGAACCATGTACTCCGCAAAGTGGCTTAACCTGCTAAATTCAGCAGTATATTCATCAACAGTCATGTTACCTTATTCCAGTCTCTCGAATTGGCTTTCGAGAGCTTCCCGAGCCACTTCGGGATAAAATTTCTCCTTGAATAGCCTCTTGAAGTCCTCCCAGGTGACGTCGGGAGCAGATAGTTGGGGTTCATCTCTGAACCAGGTTCGAGCAATGTCGAACAGTTGCAGGCTTGCGGACTCCACTTTGAGATCATCGGGAACCCGGGCAGTCTTCAGGAGTCTCTCGACATTCTCTATCCACTCATCAGCGTAGAGAATGCCCTCAGTTCCATAAAATTCCAGAGGCCTAAGGTTCTTGAAGTCTTTAGCACTCCCTGGCCTCTTGAGTGACGACTCCTGGGGTTTAAGAGCTTCTGAGAGGCTGGTCCGCAGAAGTGCCGTCTGTTCTTTCTGGGATTCCACTAATCCCTGGAATACTCCTATTAGCTGTGCCCCATCTAAGGTAACTGCCGGGACAGATGGAGGCGGCGGGAGTGCAAGAGTCTCGGGCACATTCGGCTCAGCTGGTTCTGATGTGCCTCCTACTGTGTTCCTGGTCTGGACCATTCTGAAAGATTAAGGGATAGGAAGATCAGAATAGAATACTTGGAAATCAAAGGCGATAGGAAAAATTGAGCAGCAATGATATCAAGAATTGAAATAAGGACGCTATACTGTGAATGAGCTTTTCCTAGAATCCTCAATTTTATTCCATACCCTGTCCTAGGGTATTACCCTATTTTAGGATAGGACCTGCATGGGCCACCATAAAAACGTGTCACGACCCGCACCCGGAAGTTCGGGCACGAGTGCGTGGGTACGTCCAGCCTACGCCGCAGAGTCGGCGGTAGTACGCTGTCTAGGTCAATCCATCTAACTAGTCTAACTCATTCACAACAACATAGGCAAGATAATAATGAGAATAGAATCTTAAATTATGCAACTGGAATGAATGTGACAGCAATTCAAATGTTTAATACAGAAATTCCAAATGAAATCGGGGACAAACCCGATTAAATAAGATAGAAAACAGAATAAAAGATAGCTAAAACTAGCTACTCAGCAGCAGGGGTCTCCTGGGTGGGTTCTGGCTCCTCATAGGTATCATCTGTACCCTCATAAGGACCATAATAGGTAGGGGCAAGATCCTCATCATCGCCTAAATCAACAGATCCAGTCAGGAAAGGAGCAAAGTACACAGTGCACAACAATGTTAAACTAAATATTTATGACAATTAAACATTGAGTATCATGTTAAGGAAATTGCATAAAAGATTGTCAATATCTCAGAGTCACAACTATAAACAGGAATATGAGAGAATAGAAGTAAATGAGCAGGAAATGAAACTACTACAATCAGCAAGAAACATAACATGACTAGAAACTATCTGTATGAAACTTGTGTTTGTTTTTAGAATACTTAGTTGGCATGTAGGGGTTTATAAGGCTAATTCGGCCGTCATAAACGGCTATTATTCACGAATAATCGAGATCCGGCTGATGGACAGTCGTGTACCAACAGCTATTATTCACGACAAGGGGAAGGGTAAACTACATGCCTTTCAGTATTCTCCCACCCGACATGATAACAAGACATGAATTCCAAATATTCAAGACATAAAATATAGTATTCTAACACTACGTATAATCAGCAAGAGTACTAGTAGAGCAGGGAATTTAATTATCACAATATAAAGATTAACTTGAAGTGCAGGTACTTGCCTGTTGTTTGGATCTGTTTAATTAGGTTCTTGGGAGAAATATCCAGAGGTGAGTCCAAAAGCTGAAATAGACATTACCATCACGCTCAGAAGATGTCAAATAGCTAGAAACGCCTGTCCTTGGGTCCAATTTGGAGACAAGGGCAAAAATGGCAGTTTCGGGTCAAAACGGGGTCCGCCGTTGGGCCCGCTTTGCACCGAAAAACGTGTCCGGGTCAAAGGTCTCCAAATTCACCAAACTTAGTGTCAACAGGTCAGGAACGCTGATACGAACCCAACGGAACTTCCAGATTTGGATTCCGATGAGCCGAACACAAAATCGCCCGTCGAGCGGGGCCTGTGGGGCCCACGACACGCGATTTCGTCAACGTTCTCAGAATCGAACCAAACTTGACCCACAGGACCAGCGTATCGCTACGAGTCCGATGGCGCAAGTTTCGTCTCGATCCGACGAGTGTACAAGAAGTTAGGGTGAATTACAGAAATTGCGAATACGGGGCGATGTCCGCGGATACGCGTTGATTCCGGTGTGCACGCACACCCGAATCAGCTTCCGCGAAGTCTCACACGTCCGTATCGACGCTGCGCACGTGTCTGTGAAGACCGCGCGCGACCAAGTCGTCCCGTTTGGCGGGGCGTACTCAGTTCCGGGGTGAAATAGGGTCTGGTTTTTCCTGTTTTTGGATCGCGGTGTGCGATCACCACAGGACGCGATGTCCCGAAAAGTTTGTCCGGACACCGAGAGGGTCATACAGGCTTCGCGTAGGAATTGACGGAAATGAAAACGGAGATCAGGGTTGCAAGTTATGAATACCTGAAGGGGACCGAGAAACCAGGGTTTTCGAGTCCGAATCGTGTCCTGGACACGTGTCCAGTGCCGTGTCCACTGTGTTTGGGCTGTGTCCTGCGTCCTGCCGCCGTGTCCGGGGCTCGGGGGGCTGGCCGTCGGTCGGCGAGGTCGGGCCGGGCTCTGGCGGCTCAGGCGAGGCCGTCGACAGTGGCTAGGGCGGCGCCGAGGCTCTGGCGGCGGCTCGAGCAGTCGTCGAGCGGCGGAGGGAGGGGTCTGGAGGTCGAGGAGGAGAGAGGAGGAAGGGGGGCTCTGGACGGCGGTCTGGGAGGAAGGGTGGTGGACGGCGGGTGGCGTCGCGCGGTGCAGAGGAGGTCACGGCGGGGATCGGGGCTGCCGGAGTAGCTAGGGTTAGGGTTTGCGGGGTGGATGGAGGCGGAGGGAGAGGTTATTTATAGGGCTTCGGTGGGAGAGGGTGGCCTGGGTCGTGGCGAGGGGCTCGGAGAAGGAGGAGGACGTGGGAGGTTCTCCGGCCGGCTTTCGCGGAGGGGCGACGTGGTCGCCGGAAATCGCGGCGGCGGGTTCGCAGGGTCGTGGAGAGCGGGTGACAGGGGTGCGGGTCCGGGTCGGGCGCGGATCCGGTCAGGCCGACCCGCCCGACCCGTTAAGCATAGGGCTGGGCCGGGTTCTCTAACGGGCTCGGCCCACTGGGCCGGGCCGGGCCCAAAACTTAAAATATAATTAAAAAAATCAATTAAAATAATAATAATAATAAATATTAATTAATTAAATAATTAATTAATTTAGAAAATAGTTTTTAGGCTTTTAAAAATAGGTCTGAGGCCCAGAAAATCCAGAAAAATTACCCTAAGTCCAATTTTTCATTTTACACCCAAAAATGTTATTTTCATGACATTTTAATATTATTTATTGCCAACTAAAAATCATTTATTAATTAAAGGCCTTGATTTTAATTACAGAAAATTCCAGAAAATTGGGAAAAATCCAAGATTTAATAATTTGAGAAATTAGGGGGGTTTACAGTTTATATATATATATATATAAAATATAGTAAACACATAGTAAAATACATAGTAAACACTGCTACCGGCTCCAAGACACAGAGCTTGTAGTGGTCTCAGCCTGAGTTTAGTGATGCTCTCAAATTGTATTTTCACATAGATGGTTATATAGTTTACCCTATTTATTTTATTTACTATTACACTGTATTTTGGCATGTCGATTTATGTACCTTGTTATGTCCCCTGAGGACCTGGATACCGGACTTTGTCCCCAGGACTAGCAGACGAGATCGACCCCGAGTTACACGGGACAGGAGCTTTAGCAGAAGATGGAGCAGGAGCAGACACTGGAGCAGTACCAGATCCAGTAGACGATTGATCCCCGAGGGTATCATCTGGGTATAGGCTTTCCCCATACTCGGTATTTGCTGTGGTTATCTTTATTCTTGTATCTTGACAGATGTATCAGACTCATTATCGGGTTATTTTCCCGAGTTTATATCATATTGAGATTGATCTTGCTTTATGATTCTGATATTGTTGTATTCATTTATGTGGATGAGATTAGTATATCTAGACCATTATTATTGTATTACAGCTTAAGTACACCCCGATGGATCCATTAAATTGGGTTTGTCCATCGGTGTGTGCTGCTGGCCATTGTCACGTGTCTAGTCCCTCGATATTTTGGGACTGGGACGTGACAGACATGCCATATTACATGCTGATAAATTGATCATTGTTAGGCCAACTACATATCATGAATTTTTACCATCACAACTTGTGATAGGCCATCAACCTAACATCTCTCATTTGCATAAATTTGGTTATGCTATTTATGTTCCTATTTTCCCTTCTCAGTGCTCTAAAATGGGACCTCAACGCCGTTTAGGAATTTATATTGGTTTTGATTTGCCCTCAATCATTAGATACTTGGAACCTTTAACTGGTGATATTTTTACTGCTAGATTTGCAGACTGCCATTTTGATGAGACTAAATTTCCGTCGTTAGGGGGAGATAAGAAAGAAAAGAATGTTCTTACAGAACCATTCGCCACAAATAAATAGCATAAATTATTGTGGGATAATTCTACTCTGTTTTATCTAGATTCTCGTACTAATCAATATGAAACTGAGGTACGAAGGATATTGCATCTACAGGATTTTGCAAATCAAATGCCAGATGCATTTACTGATGCAGTTAAAGTGATTAAATTGTATATGCCCGTTGTATATGTGCCAGCTCAAATTGATATCCCCGTAGGAAAAAATAGCATAGTGCCTAATGAATCTACTGCACGCCAGAAGCATGGTAGACCTATAGGTTTAAAGGACTTTAGTCCCTAGAAAGAGAAAATGCCCAAGTAACGCTCTTTAGGAGGTTACATATAACGCTCAAGAAAAGGTTATGAATGACATATCCATACTCTCTGATAACCCAGGAGATGTTATTATCTTAGAAAAGACACAAGCCCAAGAGGAGGCTCAGGTACCTGAAAGCAAAGAGATCTCTATGTTTTATACATATACAAGAGAGGAATGTGATCTCAAAGATATAAAAATAGATGAGATATTCTCATTCTCAGTAGCTACTGAAATATCTAAAGGCATTGATGACACTGAACCACGTAACATCGATAAATGTCGATAAAGAAAAGATTGGCCAAAATAGAAGAATGCTATTTAAGCAGAATTGGATTCCCTTAATAAACGTGGAGTGTTGAGACCTATAGTATAAATACCAAAAGACGCCAGACTGGTAGGTTACAAGTGGGTTTTTGTAAGAAAGCGAAATAAAAATAATAAAATTGCTCGATTTAAGGCACGATTAGTGGCACAAGGATTTTCTCAAAGACCAGGGATTGATTACGAAGAGACGTATTCTCCCATAATGGATGCAACAACGTTCCGTTACTTGATAAGTTTGATAGTTGAGAAAAATCTGGACATGAGACCTGTAGACGTTGTAATAGCCTATCTATATGGTGATATAGATAGCGATATCTATATGAAAATCCCAGATAGATTTAACCTACCCAGCTCAAAACCTAAGAACATGCATTCCATAAAGCTAAGACGTTCATTATATGGTTTAAAACAATCCAGAAGGATATGGTACAACCGTCTTAGTGAATATATAAAAATGGAGGGATATGAGAATAATCCTATATGTCCATGTGTCTTCATAAAAAAAATCTAAGGAGGGTTTCGCTATAGTTGCAGTATATGTCGATGACATAAACTTGATTGGGACAAGATATGAAATCAATGAGACTGCATACTATCTGAAAAAGGAGTTCAAGATAAAAGATCTTGGAGACACAAAATATTGTCTCGGATTACAAATTGAGCATTGCACTAATAGAATTTTAGTGCATCAATCCAAATACACAGAAAATATATTGAAATAGATCAATATGGGTGAAGCTCATCCCCTTAGCATTCCAATGGTTGTTCGATCTTTAGATATCAATAAAGATCCATATCGTCCTAAAGATGACAATGAAATGATGCTAGGACCCGAAGTACCGTACCTTAGTGCCATTGGGGCACTAATGTATCTATCATAATGTACAAGGCCAGACATATCATTCTCTGTCAATCTGTTGGCTAGATATAGCTCGACGCCAACTCGCACACATTGGAATGGCATTAAACATATGATAAGATATCTTTGTGGAACTACCGACATAAAATTATTTTATACTTGTGGCGTAAACCCCCTCGACCAAATTTAGGTCAACTTAGCTTAGATAGAGAGACTAGGGTTAATTTGGATACAATTAGAATTAGAACATAGTATTTTAGATTTACTGTGCAATATTTATATCACTTAGTACACCTTACCGTTGCTCCGATAATTGGAGCACTACACTAACATTTACCTTCAAACAAATTTCACACACTTTTCTTCGACGAGTTAGCCTTCCATTATAACAGTTGTATAACTCATAAATACTCTATATTGTGCTTCATTTTAGTCGTACAATATTTGTTACAAACGTCTAGTTTTAAATCCCAATAAATCAAACTCTACATAATTATCCGCTCTAATCAAAATTGGAGACATAAACCCAACCCATTTTCATACAACCCAAATTAGGACATTATTGTATTCTGAGTCTGTCATGTCCATGATGACTGCGTTCCACAAATCTTAATCCCATATAATTCTAATTAATGGGAAAGCATCGCTTGTACTAATTCTTATTTAAATTAATGTGAAGACCAACCTCACCCAAACAAGACCCATCGTAGCCCATCTACACCCTACATACCTTCATGTCAACATGTTCCCCGCCACAAGAAACCCTAGTCAACCCAATTCCCTAGGAGGACCCCCTTTCTCTCTCTCTTATATAAATACAACTCTTTCTCTCCAAATCCTAAAAACCAAACCTACTCAAAACCCTAGCCGTTCCAAACTGGCCACCCTCATTCCCCGATCACCTCCAACCCGCCTGACCTCCGCCTGCCAGCACCTTAGCCACCTCCACCGTCGACATCACCACCGTCGTCCCCGTCCCCATCTCCTCCGCCACTGCACCACCATCAACCATCGACAACACCACCATCAACCATCCCCAACCCGACACCATCAACAACCCAACTCCACCGCCACACTCCTCATCACCCCTCCATAGTTCGACCACCGCCAGCCTGACCGCCGCCTCCCCCACGACCAGCCCTACCGCCAGCCGCCGCTGCCGCTGCTAGCCCGGCTGCTGCTGTAACTGTTAGCCCGACTGTTGCTGCAACTGCTGCCGAGGTTGCTGCTGCTGCTGCTGCTGCTGCTATTCCTCCATGCCACGCCAGAGCTTCGCCCCTCACCGGAGAGCAGGACGTCAACAAAAACAGACCCCCCTCACTCAGTCACAACTAGGTACGTGTGTATTGCATCCTTTTCCTTCATAAGTCGAGGTGTCGACGTGTCGTAGAACGGACCCGAGTAACGAAAATTCCCAAGTGCAATGTGCGTGTGCGTGGTTATGTTAAATTAGAAATTTATGTTAAGTAATTACTCCAATAAATGACTTGTTAAATTAAATACTGTGTTGACCTAAAAATCTAGACATTGACCTAGTACACCCTAACATGATAGTTAGGACAGGTATTTCTGTACAAAACGTAATTAGTTTCGTAACACAACTTTGGTAATTCGTTGCCTTTAGGTACACGATAACTGAGGACAGGACACGTATACGTCTTAGCTGCGTGCACACGCGACCCTTTTTAGTTGACCAGTTGTGACCCCTTGCGTCAGTGGCTAAGAGCAGCATAGTATTTCTATGCGTATTACTTTAGTGACTGATGATTGTATTGCTATATTATATTATATTATATGTATAGGGTCGTTGGACCATTCAGGAGAGACTTCAAGAGCAGGTTATTGGCACTCGCAGTTTTAGGACTGTCACGTCCCAGTCCCAAAATATGTAGGACCAGGACACGTAAGTATGCCAGCCGCATGTATATGGTAACTCCAATATATGGAAACTATAACACATGTGTACACTGTATCATGAACAATAATTCATAAGTGGTATATATTATCACAAGTCACAGGGCGTAACTAAATCTCATCCACAGAAATCAAATAGACATAAATAACCAACATCTATGAAACTAGATCTCAATCTAAAGTATCTGAAGATGATAGTCGGATGGAAACAAATCCACTGCCGAATAAAATAAAGAATAATCAAGACAAATATAATGTAAGTACCACAACTATCAACCACTGAGACTCGAAGAGAAGATCTGCTCGAAATATACGTAGCCAGTCCGGATCTGCACTCCTGCGAATGCTCATGAATATCTACACCTGGAAAGGGACCAGGTCCTCAGAGGGACATAACAAGACACATAGAAGCATGCCATAAAGTAAATACTGTAAAAACTCGAGGGTGACCTAACCAGCTAAGTGAAATACACTTTGAAGACAACCTTGGTACGTATGGATAGGTGAAAGGTATAAAGCATAGCGTCGAGCCAGAGGCTAAGTACCTGGCATTAGCTGTAAACTGGATGCCAGGAGTATATGCTGACTATATCACCGATCATGATAGCGCGCAGCTAGTAACCTCTGCCGGATGTATCGACAAGCATATACGCCCATAACCGGGTAACACTGTCCCATAACCGGGTAACACTGGCCCATAACCGGGTAACACTGAGGCTTACGGCCCCGCAGTTTACTCTGAAACTACGACAACCAAATGTCTGTCCCATACGCCTACTAATTGTCTTTCCCGCCCAATGATCTATGCATGTTGTATCCATAACACGCAGTAGCTACTACACCGAGATAAAGTGCAAGTATCGGTGTCGTAACTCTGGCTCAGAGTCTATCGTTAGAATGATAGTCCAACCTCACAACCAAACAAGGACAAGGATTGGACCTTCGTACTACAATAGTCTATGCTCCGACTACTAATAACTGCTAAGTCTCTAACATGTATCACTATTAGCAGTTATACCCTATCCGTCGTACGACCTACGCGTACAGGTGGCCAACCGCATACACAAGTCCGTGCCCTATATGAGACTCACAACACGTGTAAGAAATGTGTCAAGGCCTGGGGAGTCATACCGATAACTCCACAACTTTAGGTGGGTCTACTAGACACTAGGTCAGACACAAGTCCTAACATCAACGCCTTCATTGACTACACCCGAGTCTCTCTCGGACGCACACAATTATAATAATAAACATGCAGCTAATAATACAGAATTTAAATAGTACAACAAGGCAAGGTATACTTGCCTGGCAAGAAAGCTGCGAAGTACCAATAACCTGCTCCTGATGTCGTGCAGATAAATCCAATATCCTCGAGGTACGTGTACAGAAATGACGGTCATGACGATGACGATGACGTCGATGATGGTAAACGACGATGATGACAAGGGTAATGACGATGATATGATTAGGTTATGGTTAAGGTGATAATTAGGTCAATGATGGTGGTTATGTTGATAATGGGGGTTATAATGGTGATGATGTGGTGATTGATGATGATGATAGGGTGAGTGTGATGATAATGAGGATAGGGATGGTGATGACTAGGATGATGATATGGATGCTGGTGATGACAAGGATTAAGGTGTTGAGAATGAATGGTGATAATGATGATTTGAGATGATGATGATGATAATGTTGAAGGAGGGGATGATGACGATGTTGACGACAATGGCGATGTTGATGACGATGATAACGACAATGACGATGGAGGTGATGATGGAGATGATTGCTTCGATGATGGTGGATATTACCAAGGTGAAAAGGATGGTGAAGGTGATGTGGATGAGGATGGTGATGTTAAAGGGAGGTGCTGCTCCGGCCAGGGGGAGGCTGAGTAGGGAGGAAGATCGAACAGGGAGAGGAAGGAAGAGGAGGCTCGAGTGGTGGTTCGTGCTGGTGGTGCTGCTGGTGGTGTAATGGTGGTGGTGGTGAACTCGGGTTGACAGGGAGGAGGAGAGGGAGGTGATATAGGCGTTGTAGGTGGTGGAGACGGTGGCATGGAGGTGGTTGCAGTCGAGAGGGTGAGTCGGGGACGATGGAGAGAGGTCGGGAAGATGACTTCAGGCGGCCGGGGTCAGGACAGCGGCTGGACGAGTCGGCTCCGGCGTACGCAGTCAGGCGCGGGGTGACTCAGGGTGCTCGGCGGACTGCTCGAGTCGAGCGGAGGTGCAGTGGGAAAAGTTGAGGAAGAAGAATGGGTGAGGTCGACTACTCCGGCGGGGCTAGCGATTCCGGCGATGCCGCTGTGCAGAGGCGGAGGGGGATCCAGCGATTTGTGGTTCGATGTGGTGGAGACGAGAGGGAGGAGGTGTTAAAGGCGGTGGAGGAAGATGAACCGGAAGGGTGGTGGGAGTCGGCTGCTCCGGCGAGTGACTGGCCGGCGAGGGGGTTTGGGTTCGGCGGGGGATGGCGAGGAAGAAGGTGAACAGGAGGTCGGGTAGGGATGTCGGCTGGGTGTATATGTGTTTTGGTGAAAAGAAAAAATTAATGAGAGGAAAGGAAAATGAATAATATTGTACATTTATACATGTGAGCTAGGGTTTTGTTGACCTAGGAGTGGGCTTGGTCAACACCTCTTGGGTTGGGCCTTGCGCTCACATGGGGATGTTTGGAGGGCCATAATTGCATTGTTTAAATGTAAGGATAGATTTAGAATAAAGGGGGCGATGTTGCGTGTTGTACATTTCGAAAATTATGAAAAAATTCCTATGAAGGAAAAAGATGGATTTCTTCATGTATTATCCAATGGTGTGGACACCTCAATGCGCTTTTGCATAAAAGTGCCCAAAAAATAGAAAATTGCACAAAGACGGAAATTAGATTAAATTAATTAAAATTTGTGCGCATGATGTTCTGAAATTAATTAAAAGTACATGGGGATAAAATTAGGTGGGACACAAGCGTCACAGACATAGAGGGCTCATAGTAGAATATTATTATAATTTGGGTTGAACTAAATGGGTCAAGATTGTGTCTCCAATTTCGATTAAAACGCACAAGAATACAAAGTCGTATTTATTTAGAATTTATTATAAACGTCCACGACGAATATTGTGCGACTAAAATGTAGCACAAGAGAGCATAATTATAAGTTATACCGAGGTCAGAATAGAAGGCGGTCATGTCTAGGGCGAAAGTGTGAAATTTGTTGGTAGACAGTGGCTATTGTAGTGCTCCAATTATCGAAGCAATGGTAAGGTACGCTAAGTGATATAAATATTGCATAATTAAATAAAATGTCGTGTTCTAATTCTAATTGGGTTTAAACTAGCCCTAGTCTCACTATCTAAGCCAAGTAAACCTAATTTCGGGTATGGGGGTTTACAAGAACCCAGGCAAGATACCTTGCCATATTTACTGTTTAATTTAAATTTTACAAAGTATGATATCTTGTTGCTTTATTTCATATAACTGTGCGCGTCCGAGATTGACTCGGGTGCAGTCGACGAGTACGTCGATGAGTAGTGTAATTGACTTAGTCACTAGCAGACTCACCCACTATTATGAGGATATTCTGATATCTTCTTAGACCGGACACTCTTACATGCATCACGATGACAAACTCATGTTGGGATGTGGGTTCGCGTACCTGACTAGCTATCGGTGCGTGTGACTTATATCACGGTTTAGTATGTAATCAGGGTTATATAATTAGTAGAGACTTGGCATGTAGTTACGTGGTATGCACGTCGTGTATTCGACTTGTATATCTGCATTGGACGGGGAGGACAACTAGTAGGCGTATGGGATACACACATTGGACTCCGTAGTATCCAGAGGAGCCACGGATCCAATGACCCCCTTTATTCAGATACCGTGTTCTTCGGAGCGATACAAACGTATATATTTGCAAATACCTTATTCTTCGAAATGATGGACGTTACATGTACAGATACCACGCTCTTTGGAGCATGGACGTTATGCCTACACCTACCCATACGTACCAAGGTTGTCCTCACATTGTATTCACATAGATGGTTAGCACACCCCTTTATTTTATTCAGTATTTATATTTGGCATATATTTTTGTATCTTGTTACGTCTCTCTGAGGACCTGGTTCCCTTTCAGGTTATTTGTGCAGTTTACAGGATACTTGATCTAGGGGAGTGTGGACATCATTGCAGGTATCTTTATATTTCCAGCTATTATAGTTATGTACTACTTTCTATTTTGTTTCTGCTTTTAAAGCCTAGTGTTTATAGGCCTATGTTGTTCTTTTGGTCTATTCGAACGGATATATTATTGGGCTGCAGACTGATGATGCGTATCGTTCTTTCTTGAGATCATTTACCATGGATTAAGATTTAGTTTACTTGTTGTATGTTAGAATTAGATTATCAACTGGATCACTTAACCGTGGACAGCATAAGTGTACATTATCAGGTCCATTAAATTGGAAAGCTCTACGAAGTCGTACCAGCTGGCCATTGCCACGTGTTTGGTCCCACGTGTTTTGAGACTGGGGCGTGACATGGTTTTAGTGGTGTCCCATGCAGGTCTGAGCATATCATTTCGGTTACGTTATTGTACCGAACGAGCCTGCAACTTAGGATTAATGTTGAATAAGATCTCAATCTATAGCTGATTTTTAAAAACTCCTCTTGTATTCGATTACCGCCCTTGGACTTCATTATTGTACTTGTTCATTACCGTCGACATCGTTATTATTGTTTCTCATCTTCCTTATTTTGGGAAGATGGATGCTCGCGCACGGTGATTTTCTTCAGGAGCAGATCCTCGTCAAGACGAAGAAGTTATATTTGATAAGATGTTTGAGTAGATGGTTAACCATGGTAGAGAAGGATGATAAGTTCTTCTTGTTACTAGAGTTAGTATAGATTGTTGGCATAAGAATTAGACATAGAAGTAGAGACTAAAAACTAGACCCTACCCTTACTTAAGGTAGCCGTGATTTGTAATTATTAGAAGCAAGAAGGATTGTTTGATTCTAAGGCTCTAGAATAATTTGGGGAAGACCTAGCTAGATACTAGGGTTAGTTGTAGCCCCATGATAATGATAAAAGGAACTAGTTGTAGTCTTATGGCAGTGATACAAGGAACGACATTATGAACTTGACAAGACAGAATTTTAGACTCACGTCTAGAAGAAGATTATCGGATACTAATAAAAGTAGGGTATGAAATAGCACTTTAGGTAGCAAACCATAGTGGTTAATCCCTAGTTGCCTTGTGACTTACAGTACCAGACCTAGAAAATTTTCCACCCTTTAGATAAAGATGATTATATGACTAGGCTAAAATAGATACGTGGATTGCTAGATTGGTTGTTATTTGACTTGACAACTTGAGTACTACATTGTAGCCTTCAAATTAGGTTAGATGTACTAGACTTACTTCGGTTGTCAGTATCTATTAGGATCGTATTTTCCCTATTGCTGATTTGATTAGTTAGCTAGTATCTAGAGTAGAGCTATTAGATTGAAGGATGAGAGCATCGACAGATGTTATAGTCTTGAGTTGGATATCGTGAACTATCTATAATGGATGACCAGTTATAAACAAGATGGTACCCATATAGTTTGGATGAAGGGTACGCATGGAGTAAACTAGGAGAAACCGCAGGTTCAAGGTAAAAAATAGAGTGGCAACAAGATGAGATTCGTGACAAGTACCTGACCTTGAGCTTTTTAAAATTTAGAGAAGTACCTGAACCGGAGACAAAGATGTTGGCTTGAGGTGATGACAGACTTTGAGATTGAGCTACAGTACCATCAGAGAAAGGACAACGTAGTAGCTGACACATTGAGCAGAAGACCCATGGCATTCTTTTTGACTACCCAGCAACATCAGTTGAGAGACCTAGAGCAGATGGGTATAGAGGTCATTATGCCCGGAACAGACGGCCAGTTGTCGAGTTTCCAGTTGCAATCGATATTGGTTGATAGAATCAAGGCTGCCTTGCCAACAGATGCAAGATTCCAGAGGCTTCGACATAGGACAAAGGTCGAAATACAGACAGTATTGCGCATACACAAGGACGGGACTTTGAGATGTGGAGATCGTCTCTATGTTCCGAATGGAGAACTTCGTCAGGAGCTGATGTCAGAGGCGCACAGTTCAACTTACTCTATTCATCCATGAGGCACGAAGATGTACAAAGACTTGAGGCAGTACTATTGGTGGCATGGAATGAAGAGAGAGATAGCCCGCTTTGTGGCAAAGTGCCTGGTGTCAGCAGGTCAAGGCTGAGCATCAGAGGTCAGCAGGTTTACTTCAGCCGCTCTCGATACCTGAGTGGAAATGGGAGCACATCACTATGGACTTCATTATGAGCTTTCTGAGGAGTCCTAGTGGTCACAATACAGTATGGGTAATCGTGGATAGACTCACCAAGTCTGCTCACTTTTTACCTTTCAGAGTTGGGCAGTCTACGGAGGTCTTAGCAGATATATATATGAGGGAGGTCGTACGACTGCATGGAGTGCCAGTCAGTATAGTGTCGGACAGGGATACGAGGTTCACATCTTACTTTTGGCGGAGTATGCAAGAGAGTCTCGGTACCCGCCTGAAGTTTAGCACATCGTATCACCCGCAGACAGATGGCCAGTCCGAATGCACCATTCAGACGCTGGAAGATATGTTGAGGGTGTGCATACTTGATTTCAGTGGATCATGGGAGGACCATTTATATTTGGTCGAATTTTTCTACAATAATAGCTATCAAGCGAGCATTCAGATGGCCCTTTATGAAGCGTTGTATGGCAGAAAGTGTCGTTCTCCAGTATGTTGGAGCGATGTGGGCGAGAGGCAGATTCTTAGACCAGAGTTGGTTGTTCGTATAGTGGAGAACGTGAAGAAGATCCAAAGGCACTTACGAGCAGCATAGGACAGACAGAAGCATTGGGCAAACGCGCATCGACGACCCCTAGAGTTCCAGGTTGGAGATCTTGTGTTTTTGAAAATCTCACCTACCCGAGGAACCATCAGGTTTGGAGGCAGAGGGAAGCTGAGTCCGAGGTACATCGGACCATTCGATGTGTTGGAACGCATCGGAGAGGTTACTTACAGATTAGCCTTACCACAGACATTAGAAGGAGTTCATGACGTCTTCCATGTATCTCAGCTAAGGAGGTACATGCCAGATCCGAGTCATGTGCTTGACCATTCAGAGATCACAGTCGGGCGGAGTTTATCATATCAAGAGGAGCATGTAGAGATTCTGGACAGAACCGAGAAGGTATTACGAGGTCAGACTATCCCTCTAGTTTGTGTCGCATGGAGGCATCATGCACCAGGCGAATCGACCTGGGAGCGAGAGGACGAGGTTCGACAGGTTACCCCCATCTCTTCGAAGGCCTAGGTATGTAGTAGCATTTAATTTTAGTTAGTAGTTCTTACCATATGTCCGTTTTAATTTCGAGGATGAAATGCTCTAAGGAGGGTAGATTGTAAACTCTCTTGACCAAATTTAGGTCAACTTAGCTTAGATAGAGAGACTAGGGTTAATTTGGATACAATTAGAATTAGAATACAGTGTTTTAGATTTACTATGCAATATTTATATCACTTAGTGCACCTTACCGTTGCTCCGATAATTGGAGCACTACACTAATATTTACCTTCAAACAAATTTTACACACTTTTCTTAGACGAGCCAGCCTTCCATTATAACAATTGTATAACTCATAAATACTCTATATTGTGCTTCATTTTAGTCGCGCAATATTCGTTACAAACGTCTAGTTTAAATCCCAATAAATCCAACTATGCATAATTGTCCGCTCTAATCGAAATTGGAGACACAAATCCAACCCATTTTCACACAACCCAAATCAGGACATTATTGTATTCTGAGTCTGCCATGTCCATGACGACTATATTCCACAAATCATAATCCCATATAATTCCAATTAATGGGAAAGCATCGCTTGCACTAATTCTTATTTAAATTAGTGTGAAGACCAACCTCACCCAAACTAGACCCATCCTAACCCATCTACACCCTACATACCTTCATGTCAACATGTTCCCTGCCCCAAGAAACCCTAGCCGGCCCAATTCCCTAAGGGGACCCTATTTCTCTCTCTCTCTCTCTCTCTTATATAGATACAACCCTTTCTCTCCAAACCCTAAAAACCAAGCCTACTCAAAACCCTAGTTGTTCCCAACCGGCCACCCTCATTCCCCAATCACCTCCAGCCCGCCTGACCTTCGCCTGCCAGCACCTTAGCCACCTCCACCGTCGACATCACCACCGTCGTCCCCGTCCCCATCTCCTCCGCCACCGCACCAGCATCAACCATCGACAACACCACCATCAACCATCCCCAACCCGACACAATCAATAACCCAACTACACTGCTACCCTCCTCATCACCCCTCCATAGTCCGACCATCGCCAGCCTGACCGCCGCCTCCCCCACGACCAGCCCCACCGCCAACCGCCGCTGCTAGCCCGGCTGCTGCCGCAACTGCTAGCCCGACTGTTGCTGCAACTGCTGCCGAGGTTGCTGCTTCTGCTGCTGTTCCCCCGTGCTACGCCGAAGCTTTGCCCCTCGCCAGAGAGCAGGACGTCGACGAGAACAGACCCCCCTCGCTCAGTCACAACTAGGTACGTGTGTATTGCATCCTTTTCCTTCATAAGTCGAGGTGTCGACGTGTCATGGAACGGACCCGAGTAACGAAAATTTCCAAGTGCAATGTGTGTGTGTGTGTGGTTATGTTAAATTAGAAATTTATGTTAAGTAATTACTCCAATAAATGACTTGTTAAAATAAATACGGTGTTGACCTAAAAATCTAGACATTGACCTAGTACACCCTAACATGATAGTTAGGACAGGTATTTCTGTACAAAATGTAATTAGTTTCGTAACATAACTTTGGTAATTCGTTGCCTTGAGGTATACGGAACTTTGGTAATTCGTTGCCTTGAGGTATACGGTAACTGAGGATAGGACACGTGTACGTCTTAGCTGCGTGCACACGCGACCCTTTTTAGTTGACCAGTTGTGACCCCTTGCGTCAGTGGCTAAGAGTAGCATAGTATTTCTATGCGTATTACTTTAGCGACTGATGATTGTATTGCTATATTATATTATATGTATAGGGTCGCTGGACCATTCAGGAGAGACTTTAGGAGCAGGTTATTGGCACTCGCAGTTTGAGGACCCAGGCAAGATACCTTGCCATATTTACTGTTTAATTTAAATTCTGTAAATATTGTATGATATCTTGTTGCTTTATTTTATATAACTGTGCGCGTCCGAGATTGACTCGAGTGCAGTCGACGAGTACGTCGATGAGTAGTGTAATTGACTTAGTCACTAGCAGACTCACCCACTATTGTGAGGATATTCTGATATCTTCTTAGACCGGACACTCTTACACGCATCACGATGACAAACTCATGTTGGGATGTGGGTTCGCGTACCCGACTAGCTATCGGTGCGTGTGACTTGCATCATGATTTAGTACGTAATCAGGGTTATATAATTAGTAGAGACTTGGCATGTAGTTACGTGGTATGTACGTCGTGTATTCGACTTGTATATCTGCATTGGGCGGGGAGGACAACTAGTAGGCGTATGGGATACACACATTGGACTCCATAGTATCCAGAGGAGCCACGGATCTATTAACCCCCTTTATTCAGATACCGCGTTCTTCGGAGCGATACAGACGTATATATTTGCAGATACCTCATTCTTCGGAATGATGGACGTTATATGTACAGATACCACGCTCTTCGGAGTATGGACGTTATGCCTACACCTACCCATACGTACCAAGGTTGTCCTCACATTGTATTCACATAGATGGTTAGCACACCCCTTTATTTTATTCAATATTTATATATAGCATATATTTTTGTATCTTGTTACGTCCCTCTGAGGACCTGGTTCCCTTCCAGGTTTTTTGTGCAGTTTACAGGATGCTTGATCTAGGGGAGTATGGACATCATTGCAGGTATCTTTATATTTTCAGCTATTACAGTTATGTACTACTTTCTATTTTGTTTCTGCTTTTAAAGCCTAGTATTTATAGGCCTATGTTGTTCTTTTGGTCTATTCGAACGGATGTATTATTGGGCTGCAGACTGATGATGAGTATCGTTCTTTCTTGAGATTATTTACTATGGATTGAGATTTAGTTTACTTGTTGTATGTTAGAATTAGATTATCAACTGGATCACTTGACCGTGGACATCATAAGTGCACTTCGTCGGGTCCATTAAATTGGAAAGCCCTACGGAGTCGTACCAGCTGGCCATTGCCACGTGTCTGGTCCCACGTGTTTTGGGACTGGGGTGTGACATGTGGTTTATCTGACATTGCGAATCTAGTTGGCATTACATATTCAGGTTATTTATCTGATCCCCATAAATGTCATTCATAAACTGGATATGTGTTTCTTAATAACAATGCAGTTATTTTTTGGCGTTCAATAAAACAGACAATGGTTGCTACCTCCTCAAATCACTCAAAAATATTGGCTCTCCATGAAGCAAGTAGAGAATATTTTTGGTTGAGATCATTGATTCAGCACATTCGTAGCTACTGTCACATTTCCCCTACCACATATACTCTAAATGTTATTCATGAGGATAATGAAACATGTATTGCACAAATTCAAGGTAGATTCATTAAAGGAGACAGGACCAAGCACTTCTCACTAAAGTTTTTCTATACTCATGAGCTTCAGAAGAACTTTGATATTGACGTCTAACAAGTTTGCTCAAGTGATAATCTTGCAGACTTGTTCACCAAATCGTTGCCAAAGTCAACTTTTTATAAACTAGTTCATGGAATTGGAATACGACATCTTCATTAGCTGACTGTTCAGGATCCACATCATCAGGGGGAGTAAACTTTTTCAGGGGGAGATATATTTTGTATGGACTATAACGCGTTGTACTATTTTTTCTTAGTCATTAATTTTTTTTCATTGAATTTTTTCTAACAAGGTTTTAATGAGGCAATATTAAGCGTGTCCAACACCTATCTAAGTTATCCTAAAAATTGTATTCTTTTCTTTCGCACAAGTTTTGTCCTAATGGATTTTTCTGGCAAAGTTTTAACGAGGCAATAGGCTTAGAGATGGTGGTAATCCAAAGGGGGAGTGTTATAACGTGGGTTACTAAAGGGTTGGATTTCTATTTTGTATTTTAGTTCCATAATGGTTAGAGATTAGTATTACATCTTCATTGGGTTGTATAAATAAGGCCTTTGCCTCCTACTATGTGATTACACGAATAAGAGATATTATCTCCTATTTTCTTATTCCTATTTCAAATAATGATGTTTCAGAAGTCTATTTATACCAACCAAATCTTGTTCTTGGTATGCTTCGAGCAATGATGTTCCAGAAGTCATAGGTAAATACCAAACACTAGATATCCATGGTGATTATGTTCAAGAAGTCTTTAAAAATACCACATATGGTATGCTTCGAACAATGATTATGTTCAAGAAGTCTTTAAAAATAACACATATGGTATGCTTCGAACAATGATGTTCCAAAAGTCTTATATATATAGATCAAACAATTCATGTTCATGGTCATCAGGTCTCTGATAGTTTTGATCTGAATATACTAACATATAAAAAAAATAAAAAAAAAAGAATAACTCCAGCGTTCTCTTCCTTCTTCTACGTTTATTCTAACAGTATGGACGTTTTAGAATTTATTTTATAATATAGTCCCCCTATAATTTATTATTAGTAATATGTCCTTTAATCAAAGTAGTGAATAAAATTATTTTATTTATTATAATTTTTTTATAATCTTCAGACAAATAAAATTAAAAATTTTAGATATTTAATTTTTTAACACCCAAACAATTAAAAATAAAAATTAATTTTTCATTAAATATATTTTGTTAATTTTTTTGGCCCAAAAATAATAAATAAATAATTAAAACAAAGAAAACGCTCATAGTAGAGGCATTTTAACATTTAAAAATTATTATTATTATGTTTATTTATTTTTAGACAACGGAACTAAAAAAGAAAGATTTGAAAAGAAAAATAAATTGAAAACGCCCTTGGTAAGGGCGTTTTCCCTAAAAAAAAAAAAAAAAAAATCTTTTTTCCTACGTTTTTTTCTTTTTTCTAACGTGACTAAAAAAAATTGCCCGTGGTAAGGACATTTTCAATTGTTTTGTATATTTTAATGCGGAGAGAACTAAAACGTCTATAGTAGGGACGTTTTTGGTTTCTCCTGGTAATTTTTTAAAACTTATTTCTCTCCGGCCCGTTGTCGGCTCCGTTCGGGCCAAGCCGAATTCGGACGGACCGATTTGACCAGCCCGGACGTCCCGGTTCAGGCCCGATTCGGCCCGGTTCGGCTGAATTTTAATTTTTTTTAAATATAGCTGTTGAAGGATATTTTTACCAAAATACTCTTGTTTTAGTGGCATTTTTTGCCCATTTTAGGGGTATTTTGGTCATTTTTAGAAAAATGACCAAAATACCCATTATAACAACTCTTTTTTTAGGGTATTTGGGGGTCATTTGGACCCAAAAAATCCTATAAATAGTCGATAATTCATGAAAATTAAACACAACAAAATTTGTTCACTCCTACAAAATTTTTTCTCTCTCTTACAAAGTTTAGAAGTAAAGCAATTACTAGAGTCCAACTTCTTCCCTCTCAATGCACTTTTTTTGCGATTTCTTTTGTAGGCTTCTAACAGACGTTACAAGTAACTTTAATATTATAAAATATTTTTTTCTGATTTGAGATTTTTCTTTCCTCTTTCTCTCTCTTTTTTGGTAGAGAAGTAATTAATTTATCTCTAATTTTTTTTAATTTTTTTTTAAATATGGGTGGACAAGATTCAAACTAACATATTAAAAATTATGATTATCATAATAATATGTTTGAAAATAATTCTATTCCTGATTCTGCGCCACCGACACAAATGTCACCTCCTGAAGTTAGGAGTATGACCACGGCTACAAATAGTGCCAATAGGAAACAATTTTTTTTATGAAAATATTATATATAAATATTTGCCACTAATAGTGAGGGTGCACCGATTTTAGATCCAAAAGATCAAAAACTAATACCTAAAGCTGCGGAATATAAAAAATGTAAGTAGGTTTACAAATGGAAAAAAATGATGGCTTGGGCACTTTAAAAAGACACTACTAAAGTTATTATGACAAAGACACACTGTAGGCTACACAAACATAGCTAAGTACCAGTGGTCAAGGATCTTCTTTAGGTAACTTTACTTGTTCTTATGCTCGTAACAAGACTGAGTTAGCAAGATATATTGATATGTGAGGAACAATCATTTACATTTGGTAAGAGTAATTTTTATTATAATTATGAAGTAATACCCTTAATCCTTGTTTTACTAAAGTTTTTAGATCTACTGCAAGAGCAGAGGCTCTGAAATATTTTCAAAAAGATAAGGCTGCTTTGAAAGAAAATTTTATGCATGTTAGTAAATTAGCTTTAACTTCTGATATATAGACTACTAAGCAAAATTATGCTTATATTTGTATCACATCACAATATATAGATCCAAGATGGATGTTGCAAAAATGTATCATTTGTCTAAGGTCTTTAGAATTTTTGCATACCGGCGCTGTAATCGATGGCGCTATAATGCAATTTGTGCGTGAATATGATATTCACAATAAAATAGTTTCAATTTTTTTTAATAATGCTAGTAATAACACTGCTTATATTAATGTTTTCAAAACATAATTTACGCATATGTTAGAAGGTAGAATTTTTTATGTTAGATGTGTTTGTCATATTATTAATTTGATTATTCATGAATGTTTTGAATTCTTTCAACTAAATTTAGAAAATCTTAGATCATGTTTACATAGTTTGAACTCTTCTGCAAGTAGACAATAAGCTTTTAAAATTTTATGTACACAATAAGGTGTTACTTTTAGACGATTTGTTAATGATGCACCACATAGATAAAATTCTAAAATAGAAGTTACTTTTAGGCAGACTCAACAGCAGCAGAGGAAGCAACTACAAGGACACGGACAAGCTCCAGCGACGACAGTGGAGAACGCTCCGATTCGTGGAATAGCTGATGCGAGTAAGTGATTTGTAGTTATCCGTTTCTAGTCTTGTTGTAGCTCGTGCCTACTGGTTCGTGACCTCAGCCCCAACCTAGTAATTTGCAACTTGTTAATAACAACCTGGTTTTCATAAAAGTTGTAGACTTTTGCTTTAACTAGATTTTCCTGGAAAGTGTAAACTTTCAATTTTTAGGGAAACGGTACTTCCCTAAGTATCTTGTGATGTATTTTCAAACGATGTTGCAACCGCGTCATCTTCGTTGACCGGTTATTCTTTGATTGCGAGGACGCAATCCTCTTAAGGGGGGTAGATTGTAAACCCCCTGATTTTTTTAAAATTTTAAAACTTGGAATTTTCACAATTTTCTGGAATTTTTGGGATTTTTCTGTAATTTAAAAACAGGGTTTTATTTATTAAATGATTTTTAAATAATGATAAACAATATTAAAATATTATAAAAATAATATTTTTGGATGTAAAATAAAAAACTGGACTTAGGATAATTTTCTGGGATTTTATTGGGCCTCAGACCTATTTTTAAAAGCCTAAAAACTATTTTTCTAAATTAATTAATTAATTACTGATTATTATAATTATAATTATTTCTTTTTTTTTAGTTTGGGCCCAGCCCAATGGGCCGAGCCCATTAGTGCTAGCCCGGCCCAGCCTCCAACCCGGCTTAGCGGGTCGGGCGGGTCCGCTCATCTGGAGCCCGCCGCCCGACCCGACCCGCCTCCATCACCCTCTCCCACGACTCCCTCTCTCCGAATTCTTCGCCGGCCGCCGCGGTTTCCGGCGGCCACGACCACGCCTCCCCTCCGAACCCCTCGCCCACGTCCTCCTCCTCGATCCGCCAGTTCCGGCCGGACCCCCTCCCCTCGAGCCCCCTTTAAATAGCCTTCCTCCGCCTCCTTTCTCCCCTAAACCCTAGCCCTAACTCCCCCGTCCGGCGACCCCGACCCCCTGCGACCCTCCAGCGCCGACCCCGACCCTTCTTCTTCCTCCTCCTCCAGAGCAACCCCCGTCCCCGGCCGATCAACCTCCTTCCCAGGCGAAGCCGACCCCG
Organism: Iris macrosiphon; assembly: GCA_036927795.1. NCBI lineage: Eukaryota > Viridiplantae > Streptophyta > Magnoliopsida > Asparagales > Iridaceae > Iris > Iris macrosiphon. The sequence continues at coordinate 54,231,113 of JAYESA010000012.1, read as the reverse complement.
ACCCCGGCGTTTCAGCCCTCCGGCCGGCCTCCCCTGGCGCTTCTCCACCCGCCGTAGCCGCCCAGCCCCTCGCCGACCCTCCGCCGACCTCGGCCAGCTGCCAGACACGGTCCCAGCAGGACACGGGCAGTGGACACGGCCCTTCGTGTCGGACACAGTGTCAGATTGACACAAGGACTCAAGGTAAACCCTAGTTTTTTTTTTACTCTGTTCTGGTGCCCGTAATTTCCTCCTCGTAGCTCGGAATTCGATTCCGTAAATTTCTACGTGAAGCCTGTATGACCCTCTCGGTGCCCGGACAAACTGTTCGGGGCATCGCGTCCTGTGGTGATCGCACACCGCGATCCAAAAACAGAAAAAAAAAAACCAGACCCTGTTTCACCCCGGAACTGAGTACGCTCCGCCAAACGGGACGACTTGGTCGCGTGCGGTCTTCACAGATACGTGCGCCTCGTCGATACGGACGTGTGGGATTTCGCGGAAGCTGATTCGGGTGTGCGTGCACACCGGAATCAACGCGTATCCGCGGACATCGCTCCGTATCCGCCTTTTCTGCAATTCATCCTAACTTCGTGCACACACGTCGGATCGAGACGAAACTTGCGCCATCGGACTTGTAGCGATACGCTGGTCCTGTGGGTCAAGTTTGGTTCGATTCTGAGAACTTTGACGAAATCGCGTGTCGTGGGCCCCATAGGCCCCGCTCGACGGGCGATTTTTTGATCGGCTCATCGGAATCCAATTCTGGAAGTTCCGTTGGGTTCGTATCATCGTTCCTGACCTGTTGACACTAAGTTTGGTGAATTTGGGGACCGTTGACCCTGACGCATTTTTCGGTGTAAAGCGGGCCCACCGGCGGACCCCGTTTTGGCCCGAAACTGTCGTTTTTGCCCTTGTCTCCAAATTGGACCCAAGGACAGGCGTTTCTAGCTGATTGATATTTTCTGGATCTGATGGTGATGTTTGTTTCAGCAACCGGAGTACCGCCTGCAATTCCAACTGAAGTCAGAGCCGAAATCAGAGCCGGAACCACAGGCAAGTGTACCTTGCCAAACGCTGCAGCTTGCTATATATTTTTCTTGGTTAATTTTGCATCAGTGAGAACATAGAGCTTGTAAATTCTCAGTAATTTCTGTTATAGTATTTTACTTGAATTCTGGTAGATCCATATGTAAGTTGTTTTAACTGCTTAACCTAGGAAACGTGTGACGTACCGAGTGACCGATCATAGTCGGGTGCCAACACCGTACGCGGTGTTGGGTACATCATTTAGAGATGGATATTCGATACCCTTACTCTTGGTACTTGTCCTATCAAGTACAACAAAACCCAGGACACTTGACACTATCATGGACAGAATCTTCTTGAGATATTCACGATGATTCTGCATAGGATACAGGTATGACATGGACAGTTTATTCCTAGACATTATATGACTGCTGCATTAGTTATGATCTTGCGTGTCATGGACATGAGACGTGGATTACATTGGGTGGGGAGAGACACACAGGCTACAGGCTGTTTTCATATATATATATTATTAGTGTGAGGTCGTAGACTCTCCAGCAGAGCTAGACCCTTTACGTGTTATTACTGCTACCGGCTCCCCGACACAGAGCTTGTAGCGGTCTCAGCCTGAGTTCTAGTGATGCTCTCAACTTGCATTTATCACTTAGCTGGTTACATAGTTTACCCTGCTGTTTCATTTAATTCTGCTGCACTGCTTATATTTTGGCTTGTATTATCTGTACCTTGCTATGTCCCCTGAGGACCTGGAATGGACTATGTCCCCAGGTATAGCTGAAGAGATCCATCCAGAGATACCCTATACCAGAGCACTTTCAGGAGCTGTACCAGGACCTGAAGTCGAGCTCGCACCAGAGGACTTCTCCTGAGCATTGGTCGTATGTAGTCAGTTATTTCTATTTCTATTTCCAGTTCATTTATTTCCTGTCTATTTGCATTAAAATATAACAGAATAATTCTCGGATTTGTTTTCCGAGATAACCTTATTTGATATTGCCTATTTATTTCCATTGCATCATTTCTGGCATCTATTCTGTGGTTATCTGTTGTGGATGAGTTAGATTAGTCTGTGACCTGTAACATTGGATCTATTTCCGGCTAGACTACAGCTTAAGCATGCCCTGGTGGATCCATTAAATTGGGTTGTCCATCGGTGCGTGCTGCTGGCCATTGCGCACGTGCTCAGTCCCTCGGCATTTTGGGACTGGGGCGTGACATGATTTTTGTGGTGGCCCATGCAGGTCTCAACGACTAATTTGTTCGATTTTAACTCAGGGATCGAACAGGCCTGCAATAAAGCTAGGATAAGTTTTAGGTTCTCATCCACTTGCTTAAATAATTCTTGATATCTATTCGAATTAATTTATTGGCTTGCATCCTGCCTTGATTCCTGTGCGCCTCTTATCGTTTGTATTTGATACAGGGAAATGAACCCACAAGCCAGCAACGAGGCTCATGAAGAAACACCATAACCCGTTGTGGTTACCCAAGAAGACGATGTGATACCAGTCGGTGAAGGCCAATCGTCACAAGGCAGTCAAGCAAGTCAGCCTGCCTCGAGAACCCATCAAGATGACGTTCCACCATCGATGCAGCCTACTCCACCGATGCCTTCCTTCCCACTGGGACCACCTATGAACGAACAGCAGATGTTCCGCATGTTCTACATAATGATGCAAGCCTATCAAAGGGTGCAACAAGAAGCTCAACAAAACCAAACGGAGAACTCCATCGATAGAACTAGCTCGGAGTCACAGAGGCCAAACAGTTCAAATACAACCGCCTTCGACGAGGACGTCCTTACTGCGGCAAGACCCGTGGAGTGCACCACAAGGATCGAGTCCAGCCAAAAGCGGTCGTATGCGTCAGCACCGGACCAATCACAACAAGAAAGAGCTGCAAAGCGGCCACAGATACATCCACTACCAAGAACAGCATCAGGAGTCTCATTCCTTCCTACTTGTCACTACTGTGGCAAGGTAGGCCACATCGCTAAAGAATGCCGACGCAGACTGGGACAATGTCTATCTTGTGGATCCCAGAATCATTCGGTAAGGGATTGTCCAGAACGTCGAGAGAAACCAGTGGTGATTCACCAACCAGCCACATCAACACCAGCCGGAACACCACAGGAAGGAACTCCAAAGAAGTCTCAGCTGCACCAGCCACCCGAAGCATCTCCGCAAGTACTGCCTACCTGTCAACATTGTCACAAACAAGGCCACATTGAGAGCTGGTGCAGAAGTAAGTTGGGATTATGCCTGATTTGTGGAACCAATGAACACTTGGCCAAGGATTGTCCTCAGCATCGGGAGAAAGCAGTGACGAATCTTCAACCCGCCTCATCAGCCCCAGCTGTAGTACCACAGGCAGAAATTGCAAGGAAGTCTCACCTACACCAGCCACCAGAAGCATCTCCATCGGCAATACCTGTCTGTCCATATTGTCGCAAGCGAGGCCACACCGAGGATGAATGCAGACGAAAGAAGAGATTATGCATAGCTTGTGGATCCAGTCAGTATTCATTCAAAGAATGCCCTGAGCGTCGAGACAGAGTACCAACAGGTAACCAGCAAGTGTTACCAGCACCACGGTCAGCCTCTCCAGCATTGCAAGCTTCACCAATACCGAGGCCACCCTTGGTAACCCAGGCAACACTCTTCCGGCAGACTCAACAGCAGCAGAGGAAGCAACTGCAAGGACACGGACAAGCTCCAGCGACGACAGTGGAGAACGCTCCGATTCGTGGAATAGCTGATGCGAGTAAGTGATTTGTAGTTATCCGTTTCTAGTCTTGTTGTAGCTCGTGCCTACTGGTTCGTGACCTCAGCCCCAACCTAGTAATTTGCAACTTGTTAATAACAACCTGGTTTTCATAAAAGTTGTAGACTTTTGCTTTAACTAGATTTTCCTGGAAAGTGTAAACTTTCAATTTTTAGGGAAACGGTACTTCCCTAAGTATCTTGTGATGTATTTTCAAACGATGTTGCAACCGCGTCATCTCCGTTGACCGGTTATTCTTTGATTGCGAGGACGCAATCCTCTTAAGGGGGGCAGATTGTAAACCCCCTGATTTTTTTAAAATTTTAAAACTTGGAATTTTCACAATTTTCTGGAATTTTTGGGATTTTTCTGTAATTTAAAAATAGGGTTTTATTTATTAAATGATTTTTAAATAATGATAAACAATATTAAAATATTATAAAAATAATATTTTTGGATGTAAAATAAAAAACTGGACTTAGGATAATTTTCTGGGATTTTATTGGGCCTCAGACCTATTTTTAAAAGCCTAAAAACTATTTTCCTAAATTAATTAATTAATTACTGATTATTATAATTATTATTATTTCTTTTTTTTTAGTTTGGGCCCAGCCCAATGGGCCGAGCCCATTAGTGCTAGCCCGGCCCAGCCTCCAACCCGGCTTAGCGGGTCGGGCGGGTCCGCTCACCCGGAGCCCGCCGCCCGACCCGACCCGCCTCCATCACCCTCTCCCACGACTCCCTCTCTCCGAATTCTCCGCCGGCCGCCGCGGTTTCCGGCGGCCACGACCACGCCTCCCCTCCGAACCCCTCGCCCACGTCCTCCTCCTCGATCCGCCAGTTCCGGCCGGACCCCCTCCCCTCGAGCCCCCTTTAAATAGCCTTCCTCCGCCTCCTTTCTCCCCTAAACCCTAGCCCTAACTCCCCCGTCCGGCGAGCCCCGTCCGGCGACCCCGACCCCCTGCGACCCTCCAGCGCCGACCCCGACCCTTCTTCTTCCTCCTCCTCCAGAGCAACCCCCGTCCCCGGCCGATCAACCTCCTTCCCAGGCGAAGCCGACCCCGACCCCGGCGTTTCAGCCCTCCGGCCGGCCTCCCCTGGCGCTTCTCCACCCGCCGTAGCCGCCCAGCCCCTCGCCGACCCTCCGCCGACCTCGACCAGCTGCCAGACACGGTCCCAGCAGGACACGGGCAGTGGACACGGTCCTTCGTGTCGGATACAGTGTCAGATTGACACAAGGACTCAAGGTAAACCCTAGTTTTTTTTTTACTCTGTTCTAGTGCCCGTAATTTCCTCCTCGTAGCTCAGAATTCGATTCCGTAAATTTCTACGCGAAGCCTGTATGACCCTCTCGGTGCCCGGACAAACTGTTCGGGGCATCGCGTCCTGTGGTGATCGCACACCGCGATCCAAAAACAAGAAAAAAACCAGACCCTGTTTCACCCCGGAACTGAGTACGCTCCGCCAAACGGGACGACTTGGTCGCGTGCGGTCTTCACAGATACGTGCGCCTCGTCGATACGGACGTGTGGGATTTCGCGAAAGCTGATTCGGGTGTGCGTGCACACCGGAATCAACGCGTATCCGCGGACATCGCTCCGTATCCGCCTTTTCTGCAATTCATCCTAACTTCGTGCACACACGTCGGATCGAGACGAAACTTGTGCCATCGGACTCGTAGCGATACGCTGGTCCTGTGGGTCAAGTTTGGTTCGATTCTGAGAACGTTGACAAAATCGCGTGTCGTGGGCCCCACAGGCCCCGCTCGACGGGCGATTTTTTGATCGGCTCATCGGAATCCAATTCTGGGAGTTCCGTTGGGTTCGTATCATCGTTCCTGACCTGTTGACACTAAGTTTGGTGAATTTGGGGACCGTTGACCCTGACGCATTTTTCGGTGCAAAGCGGGCCCACCGGCGGTCCCCGTTTTGGCCCGAAACTGCCGTTTTTGCCCTTGTCTCCAAATTGGACCCAAGGACAGGCGTTTCTAGCTGATTGATATTTTCTGGATCTGATGGTGATGTTTGTTTCAGCAACCGGAGTACCGCCTGCAATTCCAACTGAAGTCAGAGCCGAAATCAGAGCCGGAACCACAAGCAAGTGTACCTTGCCAAACGCTGCAGCTTGCTATATATTTTTCTTGGTTGATTTTGCATCAGTGAGAACATAGAGCTTGTAAATTCTCAGTAATTTCTGTTATAGTATTTTACTTGAATTCTGGTAGATCCATATGTAAGTTGTTTTAACTGCTTAACCTAGGAAACGTATGACGTACCGAGTGACCGATCACAGTCGGGTGCCAACACCGTACACGGTGTTGGGTACGTCATTTAGAGATGGATATTCGATACCCTTACTCTTGGTATTTGTCCTATCAAGTACAACAAAACCCAGGACACTTGACACTATCATGGACAGAATCTTCTTGAGATATTCACGATGATTCTGCATAGGATACAGGTATGACATGGACAGTTTATTCCTAGACATTATATGACTGCTGCATTAGTTATGATCTTGCGTGTCATGGACATGAGACGTGGATTACATTGGGTGGGGAGAGACACACAGGCTACAGGCTGTTTTCATATATATATATATTATTAGTGTGAGGTCGTAGACTCTCCAGCAGAGCTAGACCCTTTACGTGTTATTACTGCTACCGGCTCCCCGACACAGAGCTTGTAGCGGTCTCAGCCTGAGTTCTAGTGATGCTCTCAACTTGCATTTATCACTTAGCTGGTTACATAGTTTACCCTGCTGTTTCATTTAATTCTGCTGCACTGCTTATATTTTAGCTTGTATTATTTGTACCTTGCTATGTCCCCTGAGGACCTGGAATGGACTATGTCCCCAGGTATAGCTGAAGAGATCCATCCAGAGATAACCCGCACCATGACCAATACTCAAGATTCTGAGATGCCTTCTGAGGCTGAGGAATTTCCTGAGTTAGAGTCATTTTGCTTCGAGCAGTTTCCAAAGAACATCACAGAGGATCCAGTTATGGGAGAGCCAGTACATGAAGTTGCTCCCAACCTTGACCATCAGCCTGCTGATGGTGGTCAGGGTGACCCTCAGGAGGATGAGCATACCGAGGAGGCAGTTCCTGGAGGGAAGGAGGCTGTAGATATACAGCCAGCACCAGTGGTTCCATTGAGGATGGGGGATAGAAAGCGTCGACCATCTACGAGATACTCACCGGGTGAGTATGTGCTACTGATTGACGAGGGAGAACCCAAAAGTTTCGTAGAGGCTATAGAAGATGAACACATGCAGGAGTGGATGGAGGCCACGCAGGAGAAAATGAGTTCCTAGGAGGCCAACTCTACTTATGATCTGGTGCGGTTGCCAAAGGGCAAGAAGACTTTGAAGAATCGATGGGTGTTCAGAGTAAAGCAGACAGATGATGCTACTCGCCCTCGATACAAAGCGAGGCTGGTAGTTAAAGGCAACGATCAGCGGAAAGGCGTAGATTATGATGAGATCTTTTCGCCAGTCATCAAGCAGTCGTCTATACGGGTGGTGCTAGCATTGACAACCAGTTTTGACTTGGAGGTCGAGCAAATAGACGTGAAGACGGTATTTCTCCACGGTGATCTTGAGGAGGAGTTGTACATGGAGCAGCCAGAGGGATTATGTGAGAAGGGCAAGTCATATTTGGTCTGCCGGTTGAGGAAGAGCTTGTATGGTCTGAAACAGGCTCCGAGGCAGTGGTACAGGAAGTTCGAGTCATTTATAGGGGTGCATGGCTATGCACGGACGATATCGGATCATTGTATTTTTGTGAGGTACTTCGTCGAGGATGATTTTTCATTTTGTTGCTTTATGTTGATGACATATTGGTGGTGGGTCGGAATGCCACCAGGATAGCAGAGTTGAAGTGCCAATTGGGCACGGCCTTCTCTATGAAGGATTTGGACACAGCAAAGACTATTCTTGGGATGGAGATCAGCCGAGAGAGAGAGTCCAAGATGCTACACTTGTCCCAAAAGAAGTACATTCACCGGATACTTCAACATTTCAGGATGGACGGGTCGAAGAAAGTGAGTAACCCACTTGAGGCTCACTTTAAGTTCATTGAGGAGGAGTGTCCATCTACCTAGGATGAGAATGAAGATATGGAGCGAGTTCCATATGCCTCAGTCCTGAGGAGTCTTATGTATGTTATGGTATGTATGAGGCTAGACATTGCTCATGCAGTCGGCACAGTTAGTAGGTACACTTCCAATCCTGGAAGGGTAAATTAGAGTAGGGTCAAGTGGATTCTATGATATCTTCAGGGTACTGTCGATTAGAGACTTTTATTTGGTGGTGACGAGCCAAAGCTGGTTGGATATACCGACGCTGATATGGCTGGAGATGTAGAGACAAGACAATCGACTTCGGGATATGTGATGATGTTTGCTAGTGGAGAAGTATTGTGGCAGTCGCATTTACAGAAGTGTGTTGCCTTGTCGACGACAGAGGCAGAATATATTGCAGCGACATAGGCTTGTAAGGAGTTATTGTGGATAAAGAAGCTGCTGTAGGAAATTGGGCTAAAGCAAGAGCAGTATCCTTTGCTTTGCGATATCCAGAGTGCAATTAACCTTGTGAAGAACCAGACATTTCATAACCGGTCCAAGCATATTGATACCCGATATCATTGGATACGGGATGTGGTTGACAAGAAGGAAGCGACGCTTGAGAAAATTCATATAAATGAGAACGGAGCAGATATGTTCACAAAAGTTCTACCAAGGAAAAAGTTTGAGTACTGCAAGCGGATCGTCGGAATGACGACCCCCTCCACATAGTTGTGAAGAGAGAGATTTGTTGGAGTGGGTGGGGTTCCTAACCTATGTAAAAAATACTCTAGAGTATATTTCTACATATAATAGGAATACCTTAATTTATTTGGTTTGTATATTCCTAAATATAATAAGAATATCTCAATTGATTTGGATTTGGATTTGGATTGGATATTCCTATCTATAATAAGAATTCTAGTTATGAGTTTGAGGCTATATATAGGTGTCTCCTGGCCCTAAAATAAATTATTCTCTCTAAATAAAAATAAAAATATAGCAACAAGAAGAGAAATGAGGCAAGAGTGCTATTGCAACATTAGAGAGGAGAAAGAATGATTGTAGGCCATTTCGAAGAAGGAGATCAGTTTCGGGTATTTTTCGTTGTCTTTCTTCTTCGTAGTTATAATTTATTTTCTGTTCCAAAAGAGTTATGGTGATCCGTTTGGATCGGTGAGAAGTTTGTAAGGAGTCGGTGTATTTCTTATCCATTTGTGGAGGTTTTTCTGGGTTGGACTCCAATCGTCCCATGATTTTTCCTGTAAGGGTTTTCTACGTCAAAAATCTCTGTGTCTGCAATTTGTGTTTGGCATTTTTTGGTTTGTGCGCATTTTTCTCGATTTTCTCGTAGGTACTCTCTGGTTTGGGGAACGATTTTGCGCTTTCGTTCCCAACAAGAACCCAAAGAATAATCGCTATAGTTGTTTACTAATTTTGCAATGGTCACATTCCTGACCATCTTTTGTGTAGGCCCTTACAACTGCCTATCCGTACTATAGAAGGGCTTCGTCCCATCTTTGATCCTACTATTTGACCAGTATGGTTGGACCCATGACTCACCGAGACACCAAATGCAATCGCAGTATTTTGATTCTTGGCAATCAAGTCCTTGAGCTGTTTCCATAATAATATAGCCTGGAAAGAAAGACAAAAAGAACAAAACTAGTATGAGCATACATACATTCAAATGTCAAAACCTTTCATCCAATAATCTGACAATTCGATTCCAGAGAATAGTTTAAAGATAAAATGGCGATTGCAGATAAGATGAACAATCTAAACACAAAAAATCTAAATGGGACCTCAATATGTAGAGTATGAAGCAATATCCATAACTATTTTTTTTCTTAAATACCTCAAATCACAAGAAAAACATAATCTTGATTAGTTCTCTCTTGCAATAGTGATTGCTAAGCTAATTCAGTAGCAACCAAATTTACATATCAATCTAGAAACTGTTTTATCAATGAATTGGTCTCCACTTTTACATGTATTAAAAATATAGAAGTGTGAAAACTATAAAAGATAATAATTAAACAATCGGCACCAAATGCAAGATATATAAGAAAATTTTTAACTCTAACAACTTATCGCATGTGTTAAGGTTCCAGTATCTATCTGATATAAGTATATTGCATAACAAAGGTTTCACTTCATTGAAAAGCTTCTCCTATATTACGCATTCTCATTTTTAGAAAAGTATATACCACAATAAAATAGTAATTCATTAGTAAATAAAGAAGTGTTGACGACAAATCATTACTTCAAGTTCATTTACACGTGTTTTCCTTTTTTCTCGAGAGTTTCTTGCTGACTTCTGATTATAGAGCCTCCTGAATGATACATGTAAGTCAAAATATTAGAATCAAGTAAATAATTTTTTGGTCCTAAGATGTTAGTATGCTACATATATAGGTTTAGTGTGAGACTTGTTAAAGATAAAAATGTCACCACAAATAGATGCAAACACGGAAACTGCTATTACTTCTAAATTTCATATGGGACAGGTGTGAGAAAGTTTGTTTGTGTATATAAAACAACTTGCATATTATTTAGTTTTAGGTATGTTCTTGAAAATGTTATTTATGCTTTTACATGACACAATCTAGTCATGTATCCATGCTTGACGAATACATGTAAGTAGGTTAACTAGTTCATCCAAGCTTGACACAACAATACCAACTTTAATAGGTTAACAAAGTATAAAAGATTAATTCACTCTAGTTGAAGCTAAGGAAAATTATTCATTTGCAAGTTGCAACATAGAAATCAGCTTAAGAATGTGTAGAAAATGTATCAAATATATATGTATTGTATGGTTTTGTAGAGTAATAGTAAGGATGACTTATCTGTCAAATTTTCCACTATCACCCCCAAAAACCAAACTCTGCCTTACGTAAAGTTGCCAGAGTAACGATTATCAACGGGCTCTCCAAGAACGTTGAAAATTCACATATATGAAGATATGAATGATCATGAGGGTTTTACGCATATCCCATGTGTGAGCTGATACTTGATACTTTTATAAATATCAATATAAGAGATAATTTTAATACAAAACTTTTTCTTGCAGTTACTTCGTACGGAAACATTTATGAGACGTGAAAATGTGCTACCTTATAATGAACCATTTAAAAAAGAAGAAAGGGTCATTGATGCCCATGCTGCCACTCCCTATATAGAACTCATTATGTAGTTCCGTAGGGTTTCATGACATATTTTGTTGCAAATTAATGATTATTTTTAACTGTATCACATCAAAATATAAGTAGATCATCAAGGAACTATTCTATTTATTTAATTATACATACAATGGTTGCAAAATTGATAGTGTTGTAGGCATAAGCTTAATTACTCCAAAATATCATTCTTTTATCAAAATGAGAGAAAAATAATATAATACAAGAAAAACGGTTAAGTGTAATTAGAATAAGAAATCATGAAAATGTTTACTTCGCTCTTTGATCAAATAATATTAATTCTCTCAAGATAGTTGATAATTAGGTTTTTCTTTTTTTCTTTTTGGGACAATACTCTGGGTAATTCATTTGTGACTGGCGAGTCATCTACTAAATTTAGTTTAATCGATATTGAAGTCCCTTCTTGCTTATCATTTTGCATGTTACTAAGTGCATAAGTTGTCAATTCATGACAATCTTCTGATCATTATGAAAAATAAAAATGTCAATATATAATATAAGTACATGCACTTACATTAGGAAAGTGTAATAGTAAGATAAAGTACCATCTCAGAAAATAGAATATATTTATGAGAAAAGAGTGCATTGGACACAAAATGTTAAGATACATCAAATATCGGAAAACAAAAGTAGTTTTTCGAGAATGCGGTTTTGGCATATCATAGTTAATAATAAACATATGCAATCACTATATTCTTAAAATAACAAGCATGCTTATAAGCAAGATGCACCAATCTGTTTTTATAGGCTAAATATTTCCATAATACAAATACATTTCAATAATTATAACACTTCCAACAAGAATCCTACAAGATATAACTAGGGTAATATAGATAGTTCCAGCAGTAGAATGCAATTTGCTTGCCTTGGTATATCCTGGTATTTCCAACTTATGCTTATTGTCAATCTTGAATACGTTTACCAAGCTAGCATGCATCTTCTGCTTAGATTAGAATTGATATTGTTGATAATAAACAGAAGCGAAGGTTGTTCCACAGTTTCCCAAGAGACTGACTAGATAATAAAAACTACAACAATAAGATGAGGAAAACCATCACATAAGTAAAATGACTCTAATTATGTACTTAAAATGCAAACTCACTCTCCTCTGTTACAAAATTTGATCAAAACGTACAACCGGTTAGGGTTCAAAATATTAGTGTAAGTTAGTTTCAGTTAAATTCAACTTTGTCAGGCGTTACAATATTAACCAATTAAATGCACCCATAAATAATCACTTGGCACCAATCATAAAACAACAATTGTCTCTGGGAAACATCACTTGATAAGGGAAGCAACAATCTACCCATAAATAATCACTTGGCACCAATCATAAAACAACAGGAATTTAATGGTATAAAACTTGCTTTTGATAGTTTTATTAAGTGCACAGATCTTGAATGAAATAGGACTCAAGAAAAAGAAACAAGTGGAAGTGGGCATAATTAGCTAGGGATACGCATAAGTTAATTTTGATCATAGTTTCAGTTTCAGGCTTTCTTCTCCTTATTTCTGTGTTCAGGTGCAAGTGTGTTTAAGAGCCAAGTCATCTAACCTTTCAGAAATAGCAAGTATAGAGGGCGAAATTAAAATTATTAACTTGTCTTTGAAAACCAAGGTAAAGCTGAAATTAGATCCTACTATCTAATAATTCCAACAAAAAAAAGAAAATTATTTAAACAGATGGATTTCCTAATCCTGAAATGTCTGGATATCAGCTCGGACGAGGTTCTCCTATTATCAAACATCAAACGCTAACAATCCTCATTACAGATTACGGTTAATATAAAAACTAGTTGAAGTATTGCTATAGATCATTGGACAAGAAATCAACTGAACAGTTGCATGCTAACTTTAAATAATCCACCTTTCCAAGTAACTAATATATATAGTGCAATCTTTGTATTAGAAAAGATTATCTAGTCTCTTGAAAATGTATCCCATATAGAGCAAATGAGACTAGACATAATAAGGAAAAATGAAGGAAGTTTACTGTATATATATGACTAAGGCGGAAAGGCAGCAAATTCACCTTGCATTATTATTGTAATCACAATGCATGCTTTTGCTATATATGTATGAGCAACTGGACTTTGAGGATTAATTCAGAACTACAAAAGGTGCCCAGTGTACATAAAGAATCAAAATTTCATTTTCTATAGATAGTTCCAGCAAATTATTACTTCTCGGAATCCACATATATAGATAGTTCCAGCAGTAAAGTAGAGTGCAGTTTGCTTGCCTTGGTGTATCATGGCATTTTCAACTTATGCTTATTATCAGTCAATCTTGAATACATTTACCAAGCTAGCATGCATCTTCTGCTTAGATTAGAAGGCTGTTCTACAGTTTCCCTAGAGACTGACTAGATAATGAAAACTATAGCAATAAGATGAGAAAAACCTTCACATAAGTAAAATGACTCTAATTATGTATTTCAAATACAAACTCACTCTCCTCTATTACAAAATTTGATCAATACAACCAATTGGGGTTCAAAATATTACTGTAAGTTAGTTTCAGTTAAATTCATCTTTGTCAGGCATTACAATATTAACCAATTAAATGCACCTATAAATAATCACTTGGCACCAATCATAAAACAACAATTGTGTCTGGGAAACATCACTTGATAAGGAAACAAAAAAATATTCAAGTGTGAATACAAACTAGATCACTGACCAGAGCCTTTGACCAAAATGGTGAATGGTTGGCTATGTCTTGTTCATGTTCATCTAAACCTCTATTTAATATTTATTCTTTTGCTTTTGAACACTCATAACAAACTAAACAACTAAAATGCTAACACCAGGGATCTCCAATAAGTACAACAGTGTATTACTCAATGAGTTACTCATGATCAAAGGCATCAAAAGAGAGAGAGACACTTAAAATAAGCTTGAGAAATATGTAATGCAGCCAATCATAAAAGTAAGCTCAAATATAATATTGCACTTTAGTAATATACTGAATTTTCTTTTGCACTGAATAATGAGGATTTATAGACTAGCTTGGGTTGGTATAACAACGATGTAAAAGAGTACAGTATATGTGCAGTTAGATTATGACACAAACCATTTTGTAACATAAATAGACATTTTAAACATGGCCATTTTCTATGGGCGCCATCCTAAAGCTGGATCTGGATTTGCTCTTTGTAGGGGAATGCTGGATTAGGATCACAAACAAGAAAGATGACAACAGTTACCTCACACCACAATCCTGTAAAATCGAACATGACGTCAAAAATCGGTGCGATCGCACATGGTACCAAATTTTTTAACCTTTTTATATATTAGTACTGTAAAATCTCTACTTTTACCTATTTTTAGATTTTTTTTACTTAAATGTCAGAAAATGACAATTTTTTTAGAGTTTTTCAAAAAGACCTTTTTTATTTTAGATACATGACATTAGAAACAGCCTGGCCTCCCCCAAGTAAATTTGGTGAGCAAATCTCTTTCCTTTTCATCTGCCATAGCAATGAACATTGAGTATATATATATATATATATATATATATAGATGAAGATCATTTAACAATAAAGAAGTGATGAGAGTACCCACACCAAAAAATATATATTGCCACAAGAAAAATTACATCACACCAACTCGAGATTAATATGAAAGTAAGAAACAAATTGTTGTTAACCGCTGTAAAGCCTACATGCTATATATATATATATATATATATATATATATATATATATATATAATTTGTTTGCTAATTTTGCAACATCTCCGATTGTCTTCTGTGGAGGCGCTCGCAACTACCAACTCACATCATAGAAGGACTTAATTGTTAAGAATCAAAATGCTTCAATTGAATTTGGAGTCTCGGTGAGTCATGAGATCAACCAAACTAGTCAAATAGTAGAAACAAAGATGGGATGAAGTTCTTCTATGGTGCGGGTAGGCAGTTGCGAGTGCGTTCAAAAAAGAGCCAAGTCATCTAACCTTTCAGAAATAGCAAGTATAGAGGGGGAAATTAAAAATATTAACTTGTCTTTGAATACCAAGGTAAAGCTGAAATTAGATCCTACTATCTAATAATTCCAACAAAAAAAGAAAAGAACACTTAAACAACTGGATTTCCTAATCCTGAAATGCCTGGATATCAGCTCGGACGAGGTTCTCCTATTATCAAACATCAAACGCTAACAATCCTCATTACAGATAACGGTTAATATAAAAACTAGTTGAAGTATTGCTATAGATCATATAGACAAGAAATCAACTGAACAGTTGCATGCTAACTTTAAATAATCCATCTTTCCAAGTAACTAATATATATAGTGCAATCGCCTTGCGAACCAAAAAATTTCTTGCTAAAGTATCCTTGTATTAGAAAAGATTATCTAGTCTCTTGAAAATGTATCCCATATAGAGCAAATGAGACTAGACATAATAAGGAAAAATGAAGGAAGTTTACTGTATATATATGACTAAGGCGGAAAGGCAGCAAATTCACCTTGCATTATTATTGTAATCACAATGCATGCTTTTGCTATATATGTATGAGCTATATATGTATGAGCAACTGGACTTTGAGGATTAATTCAGAACTACAAAAGGTGCCCAGTGTACATAAAGAATCAAAATTTCATTTTCTATAGATAGTTCCAGCAAATTATTACTTCTCGGAATCCACATATATAGATAGTTCCAGCAGTAGAGTAGAGTGCAGTTTGCTTGCCTTGGTGTATCATGGCATTTTCAACTTATGCTTATTATCAGTCAATCTTGAATACATTTACCAAGCTAGCATGCATCTTCTGCTTAGATTAGAATTGATATTGTTGATAATAAACAGCAGCAAAGGCTGTTCTACAGTTTCCCTAGAGACTGACTAGATAATGAAAACTACAGCAATAAGATGAGAAAAACCTTCACATAAGTAAAATGACTCTAATTATGTATTTCAAATGCAAACTCACTCTCCTCTATTACAAAATTTGATCAATACAACCAATTGGGGTTCAAAATAATACTGTAAGATAGTTTCAGTTAAATTCAACTTTGTCAGGCATTACAATGTTAACCAATTAAATGCACCTATAAATAATCACTTGGCACCAATCATAAAACATCAATTGTCTCTGGGAAACATCACTTGATAAGGAAACAAAACAATATTCAAGTGTGAATACAAACTAAATCACTGACCAGAGCCTTTGACCAAAATGGTGAACGGCTGGCTATGTCTTGTTCATGTTCATCTAAACCTCTATTTAATATTTATTCTACCTTGATTTGCTTTTGAACACTCGTAACAAACTAAACAACTAAAATGCTAACACCAGGGATCTCCAATAAGTACAACAGTGTATTATTCAATAAGTTACTCATGATCAAAGGCATCAAAAGAGAGAGAGAGAGAGTGAGACTTAAAATAAGCTTGAGAAATATGTAATGCAGCTAATCATAAAAGTAAGCTCAAATATAATATTGCACTTTAGTAATATACTGATTTTTTTTTGCACTGAATAATGAGGATTTATAGACTAGCTTGGGTTGGTATAACAACGATGTAAAAGTATGTGCAGTTAGATTATGACACAAACCATTTTACAAAATAAATAGACATTTTAAACATGGCTATTTTCTCTGGGCGTCGTCCTAAAGCAGGATTTGCTCTTTGTACTGGATTATGATCACAAACAAGAAAGAGGACAACAGAAACCCCACACCACAATCCTGTAAAATCGAACAGGACGTCAAAAATCGGTGTGATCGCACATGGTACCAAAAAATTTAACCTTTTTATATATTAGTACTGTAAAATCTCCATTTTTACCTAATTTTTAGAAAATTTTTACTAAAATTTTCAGAAAATGACAATTTTTTAGAGTTGTTAAAAAAGACCTTTTTATTTTAGATAAATGACATCAGAAATAGCCTAACCTCCCCCAAGTAAATTTGGTGAGCAAATCTCTTTTCTTTTCATCTGCCATAGCAATGAACATTGAGTATATATATATATATATATATATATATATATATATAGAGAGAGAGAGAGAGAGAGAAAATGCTTGCATACTTGGCTAGAAGATGAAGATCATTTAACAATAAAGAAGTGATGAGAGTACCCACACCAAAAAATATATATTGCCAAAAGAAAAATTACATCACACTAACTCGAGATTAATATGAAAGTAAGAAACAAATTGTTGTTAACCGCTATAAAGCCTATATATATATATATATATATATATATATATATATATATATATATATATATAATTTGTTTGCTAATTTTGCAGCATCTCTGACTGTCTTCTGTGGAGGCGCTCGCAACTACCAACTCGCATCATAGAAGGGCTTAATTGTTAAGAATCAAAATGCTTCAATTGAATTTGGAGTCTCGGTGAGTCATGAGTTCAACCAAACTAGTCAAATAATAGAAACAAAGATGGGACGAAGCCCTTCTATGGTGCGGATAGACAGTTGTGAGTGCCTTCAAAAAAGAAGGTCGGGTATACGACCTTTGCAAAATTAGCAAACAACTTCAGCGATTGTTGCTGAAGTTGTTTGCAAGGGTCGCATCCCCGACTGTCTTTTGTGTAGGCACTCCCAACTGCCTACCTGCACCATAGATGGGCTTCGTCCCATCTTTACTTCTATTATGTTGAACTCATGACTCACCGAGACTCTAAATACAATTGCAGCATTTGATTCTTAACAATCAAGTCCTTGAGTTGTTTCCGTAATAATATAGCCTTAAAAAGAACAAAACTAGTATTAGCATACATACATTCATTACGAAAGTCAAATATGTTATAAAAACAACAAAAAGGAATAGTGCAAAATGCTGCAACTACCAATTCAAGATATTTTGGCTGGATATTTAACCTAGTTAAATAGGTTGAATATCTATTCTTTTTTCCCAAAAATATAAGGGTATATAAATTCAGTACACAAAAAATTATACATGTATCATGGAACCATCCAAAAATCACAAAACCATGATTAAATTCGGTTGGAAGGTTTACAGTTAACGGATGCTCTTCCTGAGCAGCTTATCTCTAATGAAATTGTATGGTTTAAAATCAGATAAATTTGATAAAATTGTCGGTAAGACTGTGAAAGAAACATAGCATAAAGTTCTACATGTTTCTAATACCTATTTCATGCCAAACTCTTTTATTGTAAAAAATTTCCATGTTCAACTGCCCTTGGCTTGCTCAATACAAGATCTTCTCCTGCAAAAAATGGTTCAACATTTAAAATTTATTTAAATACATCTTTCCTAGAGATTCCACGTATTATTCCTCATGGAAAGATGATGATGCAGAGGGGATGAAAAAATAAAATAAATGAAAGGGTCGACGTACGGAGAATTTTGGTTGTGTAAGTCCACCACCACCATCACCCATCATCACCGCCACCACCACCGAATCGCTCGGACACTGACGCAGGGATGAGAGCGAACCGCTCTCTACAATTTTGTACGACTGGTTCCTCCCGGCGATGGCGGACCCTGGAGCTCGATCGGTTCTGCGTCGACGGGATGAGAGAGAGAGAGAGGGAGAGGGGGGTGGGGGGGTGGGGGGGGTGTGGGGAAAGGGTGGTTGGGGGGGGGGGGGGGGGGGCGAGGGCGGTGTTCTTTCAAGACCTCATGCGCGCGCAGACCCGTGCACTATAGAGAAAGGGAGAGAGAGGGAGAGAGGCAGAGAGTAGTGGAGCCTCTCCAAAAGATTTTTATTATATTGAAAAAGCTATACTTTTTTTTTTCTTTTTTTATGAAGAGCTAATGAGTCTTCCATAATTTATAGGACATCAAAGGACATACAAGACAGAATATTCCAAAGATTATTCTAAAGAATATTCTATATATTATTCTAGATCCTAACAATATTTTATAAATTATTCTATTTTGTGATGAGGAGCAAATGAGTCTTCCATAATTTACAGGACATCAAAGGACATACAACACAGAATATTCCAAAGATTATTCTAAAGAATATTCTATATATTATTCTAGATCCTAACAATATTTTATACATTATTCTATATGCTAGATATTTACAAAGAAGTCTATAAATTATCTAATCCACCTCGGTGTGCTAAAAAACATTGTGCATAATTGGGTGGGTCGGACTTGGATGTGGGCTAGGTATATATAAGAAAAAAAAATTATATGAGAATGTTTACATGTAGAAAACCTCATAAAAATTCGTTATCCTACATTAGTGCCACGTAGAATAAAAACTGAGAAAGAAATTACTGTTGGAAGATTTTTTTTTTTTTTTTGAAAAATAATTTCTACCATAGAAATAGAGAAGATTGATATCTCCAGTAGAGGTGGCCTTAAGTTAATATGTCAATATGTTGTTACTCATTGTTCATGTTGTCACTTATGGTTATTGTGGTCTATTTAACTTGTGATATGATAAATTACTTATCTTTTGTTCTCTTTGTTTGGTGAGCCTTCTAGCATGTATAGGTTTTGCTATAAAATATTGACATCGGTTTAATGACAAGTTAAAAATAGTTTAGAAGATTTGTGCACTATGAATGAAGAACTTTACACAAATAATTTATTTTACTAACAAATGTTAAATATCTTGCCAAAATATTTTATTGCAGTTATTGTACATCAATTACTAAATAATGTTCAAATAACTATATATTTTTTATTGAGAATAATTATCATAAAAGGCTGAGAAATGTATCCATTCTTTCTTAGATCTCTTTGGTTGGCATAATTTTTTTCTTTATGTAATTGTCTAGTAGTCTTGAAATCACTTGAATTTTTTTGTCTATATTTTTATTTCCCCTTTTAACTATTTATTATGATTTACTTAAGCTTATGGTCACTCTAATTTCAATTTATCCTTAGATTTTGATGACAATGATGGTAAAATACACTTCATCTTTAGTTATCTTCAATATTGGCTCTAATCTCATTTACAAATTTTGAATTATCATATTTGGATTATGATAAAAATAATTTTTGACAAGTTATACGCTATCAAAGTTTCTTTGTAGCTTTGATATCTTGTGAAGCGAGAGTGCAATTTTGAAATGAGTGGTCGGATGTGAATGGATTCCGAAGAGTGCTGAAATTTGTAGTGCTCCCTTTGAGTCAAAATAGCAATCAAGTGACCAACTTCAATTGGATAAAAATTATCAAGGGCAACCCACAAAGTGATAGGGGCTATTACATATTAAGGGACAACACATTTTGAGAAATTATTAGGGACAACACACAATTTGTTAGGGGCAACCCACAATTTCAAACACCTAAATTTCTCTTCCTCTTAAACAACTTGCTCTTCGTTTTGCAACATTTTTCTCTTTCGAATATCATTATTGGTGGTTTCAAATCACATTATAGGAGTTTGGAAGCTTTAGAAATCATAATAGTCGGTTTGGGGACTACTAAAGAGATTTTGACAGTCCTAACTCTTTTTTAGGGTTAATATTGTATCTAAAAATAATCATATTTTTAAAAAAATGTGATAGTTCTATCACTTTGTGTGGTACCCCTAATAATTTCTGATCTCATGTGTTCACTGTGAGCACCTAGATTTGTTGCAATCCTTTATATTCAAGTGCTAATGATGTCCTATTTGAAGAAGTTATCTTCTTTGTGCTTGTTGAGCAAAATTTATTTCTTATGTGATACTTTGATTGGATCATCTAAATTGTAATTGATATTATCGATTAATGCAGGAAGGAAGCAAAGAACAATTTTGATTGATATGGACAGGTGATTTTTTGCTTAGTTATTAGGTCAAAACTTGAATCATGTGGGCCAAACCAAAGACCAACATCGAATCACAATTTAGTAGTCTAATTTGAAACCAATGCGTGAGTATAACAGTGACAATACAAATGATTTAAGCCTTGGCTAAAAATTAAAATTATAAGGAAGAAGAAGAAAATTTCAAGCCTTATCTAGGAAGGGTTATTGGTATTTTTTAGCTCTTAATTCAGGTGTATTCTTTATTTCTTTCAAATCTTCAACAATTTATCAGCCATATTTTCTTTTTCTTACTTTTGGGTAAAGGTTCTATTTCATCATTATTTTTTTATCGTTTCAACATTAAAACCAGGAAAGCTCTACCAATCTCTCAATTGAACTTCTAAATAAATGTCCTAATAATCATTCATGCTATATTGGCGAACACTTCGGCAATAACACAAATGGTTGACGCAATATTCATAGACTGTTCTTCCCGTTATAAATAACCAATCTTATTATTTTGATTGAAAAATGCTTGGATGATGATAAGTAAGAACTTGAGTTACGTAAAAATTGCAGGGTGTATAATTCTAACCACAAGAGGTAAATAAGTAAATTAGAAAAATGTTGTGTTAATTAGGAACAAGAATTTGGGGAGAAAATGTAAAAGCGTGAAAGGGAAGATGAAAAAAAATGAGTGTGGAACCTGAACTGCACAATCCTTAATACACAATCATTACAACAAATATTCCTTCCACAATGTGAATTCATTATTGTTGCAATGATTTCAGGTTGGTCTCACTAAAGTTTCGTGTGTGAAGCCCAAAGAACTACTTAATTTTTTTATGATCCAAGCATTGCCTTCCCTATGCAAATTTGGCTAGCAAATCTCTTTCCATTTCTTCCTCCATAGTAATGAACATTGAGTATATATAGGATTTAATAGACAATATGTTTCGACACTTGGCTCAAAGATTAATATCATATAACATTAAACGAGTGAAGATGAGAGTAACCATGCACCACAAAATATATTGCCCCTAGAAAAATCATATCACACTAACTGTAAAGTATGTAGAAAATAAATTATTGTTAACCACTATAAAGCCTTTGTGCTAATTACATATATGTATATATACATTGATGTTCATATATTCACAGAACCTATAGAATAATCGTTATAGTTGTTTAATAATTTTGCAATGGTCACATTCCTGACCATCTTTTGTGTAGGCGCTCACAACTGCCTATCCTTACTATAGAAGGGCTTCGTCCCATCTTTGCTCCTACTATTTGACCAGTATGGTTGAACCCAAGACTCACCGAGACACCAAATGCAATCGCAGTATTTTGATTCTTGGCAATCAAGTCCTTGAGCTGTTTCCGTAATAATATAGCCTGGAAAGAAAGACAAAAAGAACAAAACTAGTATGAGCATACATACATTCAAATGTCAAAACCTTTCATCCAATAATCTGACAATTCGATTCCAGAGAATAGTTTAAAGATAAAAGGGCGATTGCAAACAGGATGAACAATCTAAACCCAAAAAATATAAATGGGACCTCAACATGTAGAGTATGAAGCAATATCCATAACTGTTTTTTTTTCTTAAATACCTCAAATCACAAGAAAAACATAATCTTGATTAGTTCTCTCTTGCAATAGTGATTGCTAAGCTAATTCAGTAGCAACCAAATTTACATATCAATCTAGAAACTGTTTTATCAATGAATTTGTCTCCACTTTTACATGTATTAAAAATCTAGAAGTGGGAAAACTATAAAAGATAATAATTAAACAATCAGCACCAAATGCAAGATATATAAGAAAATGTTTAACTCTAACAACTTATCGCATATGTTAAGCTTCCAGTATCTGATATAAGTATATTGCATAACAAAGGTTTCACTTTATTGAAAAGATTCTCCTATATTACGCATTCTCATTTTTAGAAAAGTATATACCACAATAAAATAGTAATTCATTGGTAAATAAAGAAGTGTTGACGACAAACCATTGCTTCAAGTTCATTTACATGTGTTTTCCTTTTTTCTCGAGATAGGCGAAAGATATTCACTAAGCCCATATTGTCACATCCTCTAATCATATCGACAGAGCTAAGTCCCTTGTTCAGACTGTCTGCTACCTGATCCTTGGTTGGAATGTGTCATTGCTCCAGTAGTCACTTCATGAAGAACCTATCGATCTCGATGTGTTTGGTCCAATCATACTGCACAGGATTGTTGGCGATACTAATGGCTGACTGGTTGTCACACCACAGCTTCATCTTGGCTCCTTGATCCAGCTTTAGCTCCACCAGCTCTGCAACTCCCAAGGCCATAGCTCTGTACTCCGCTTCAGCTATCGATCTGGCCACCATTGACTGCTTCTTACTCCTCCAAAGACCAAGTTGCCTCTTATAAATATGCATTGGCCCGAGGTAGACCTCCTGTCATCAGCATAGCCCGAGGTAGACCTCCTGTCATTAGCACAACTAGCCCAGTCAGAGTCACAGTAGCCCTCGATGCTCACATAATCATTCTTCCTGAATATCAACCCCTTTCCGGAGGCACCCTTCAAGTATCTCAGAATCGGGTACACTGCGTCCATATAACCCTTTCTTGGGTCATGCATGTAACGGCTCACCACACTCACTGCAAAGCAGATATCAGGATGTGTGTGGCTCAAATAGATTAACTTGCCCACCAGTCTCTGCTATCTGTCCCAGTCAACTAGTTCTCCAGCCTCAGCACCCAGCTTAAACCTCTTATTGATCGGCGTCGTTGTAGGTTTGCATCCCAATATTCTTGTCTCTATGAGAAGGTCCAGCGCATACTTTCTCTGAGAAAGAACAATCTCCTCTGCTTCTCGAGCAATCTCAATCCTAAGGATGCACCGAAGAAGGCCAAGGTCCTTAACCTCGAACTCCTTGCCAAGCTTCCCCTTGAGTCAGGCAATCTCCTGCTCATCATCTTATATGATAATCATATCGTCCACATACACTGCAAGCATGGTGATGTGGCCTCCACTCCGACAAAAAAATACAGTATGATAAGCGTTGATCTGCTGATATCTCATCCCTATCATCGCCCTCCTGAATCTGTCAAACTACGCTCGAGGAGACTGTTTCAGTCCATAGAGGGACTTCTTCAACCTGCAGAATCCTGGTGGTATCTCCATGTACACCTCCACTAGATCCCCATGAAGAAACGCATTCTTCACATCCAGTTGGTGTAGCTTCCATCCACCATTCGCTGCCAAAGAAATCAGGGTCCTGATGGTGCTCATATTTGCCACTGGCGCAAAAGTCTCGTCGTAGTCAATGTCGTACGTCTGACAGTATATTTTTGCCACCAGTCGAGCCTTGTAGCACTCAACATGTCAATCTGGGTTTTGTTTCACAGTAAAGACCTACTTGCATCCGACTGCCCTCTTTTCCTCTGACAGTTTTACCAGTTCCCAAGTGTGGTTCTTCTCAAGGGCCCCTAACTCCTCGTGCATCGCCGCTTTCCACTTTGGAACGTTCTTGGCAACCTGCCAATTGTTAGGTACAGTAATACTATCTAAAGACGCAATGAATGCTCCATAAGAAGAAGAGATGTTATCATATGAAATAAACTGAGCAAGGTCCCAACCATATCTATCAAGAGGATTTCCCGTATTGCTGCGAGTGGTCCTCCGTACTGATAATGGTGTGGGAGGGGTAGGAAGAATGATATCACCTAAAGAAAAATCTGGTGGTGGTGGTGTAGGTGTCTCAGGAGTCGAGACGGACGCAGGCAAGGGACTTGGCACTGGTACTGGCACTATAGGCACTATAGGCACTATAGGAACTGGTCCTGCAGTTTCCTTTTCTTTCCTGCTGTAGGTAAGTAACTTGTCACTACCACATTTTAGGAAAAAGGGTATTTTAGTAATTTTCTATTTAAATAAATATTGTGCATGGTAAATAATTTTGTTGCATTATTTAATTGTTGGTTGGATGTTATTTAATTATTTTGGACTTATTTTAGTGGACCCAACTAGTTTAGATTGGACCCATGGACCAACATGAATTAAATAGTTAGATTTGGCCCATTTAGAAAGCCCATGGTTAAGGAGATGGATTAAATTAATTAAGTGATTAGACTAGAAGCTTCCTTCCTTAATTATTTCTTCATGAGAGGCCCCAAGGGGTACATTGGACATTTTATAATTGCTTGGGAGAGGGGCAAGGCCGGCCTATTAAAAGAGGGGGGAAATTTCTCTCTCCTCTCATTCTTATTCCAAATCTAGATCTAGAATTTCCCACTCCCAAATTCTGTCCATTCCCATTCCAATTCCCTACCAAATTTATTCCAAATTCTTCCCAATTCACCATTAGAGAATAAGGAAGCAAGGATCTACAAAGAGGAGCAAGGATCTACAATTTGGAAGCAAGTTTTTCTCAATTGGAGGTTTCATTGGAAATCTATCTCCCAATAGGTATAATTCAGATTTTCCCATTTAAATAGCTTCTAAATCTGAGATTTAATCATGTAAAATCAACCTATATGTATGTACTACCCATAGGACTTTGTTTTGTGTTCATAGGAGACCCATGGAGAAAGTTATGGTGCTTTTTGTGTTAATTTTGTTGGAATTCCGAATTTATATTTTGTTGTGTGTATCAATTGATCCTATAGATCAATTGGACATGAGCTTATGTGTTTGGGGCTAGTGTCGTGTCCATAATTTGGTACATGTGGTTCGTATCCCAACTATTTGGTGATACGTGTCATTTTGGGGGGTTTCCCTCCGACACGGGGCTTTGAACATGTCGTATTTTGACACGGACACATAGATCTACTTTTGACACTTTGATTCATTCATAAATATTATTTGTGATTTGTTTGTATCCTTCGGGGTGCAATTGGTTGTGTGTTGGACTCGTGTCACATGCGTATCCTAGATCTAGTGGGATACGGTGTGATACTCTCCAATTGTATGGATTTTTGAATAGATCTAATTATGTATGTTTTAAATTCATCATTTATAATTAGTAAATATATATAGATATTATATATTATTTTAGTGTATTTATTATGGTATTTATTGTAGCATAGATCTATATATTTCTATGTGTTCTAATGTGATGTATAAATATATATATGTAGCTTTCTTGCATGCAAATATATATGTACTTATGTTAATAACATAAATTATACATAAATGTTTTATAAAATATATTTATGTGTTTAAATGTGTAATTATATTATTTATAATTATTATGTAATTATTTGGATATTAATGAATGTATTTTTATGTGTGCTTCTAGCCATGTAAAATACATATATTAATATGTGCATGTGTTTGGTATTTTAATTTTGTAAGTTTATATGTAGGTATATATAAGTATATAGTTATTAAATTGTTTTATATATATATATGCATTTTGATTTATATATGTATATATATAGGTGTTTTTGTGAGGTGTAATACTAATAATAATATATTATTTTATTTGTATAAATATTGGTTTGTATATACATTATTTAGAGTGTGCATTAATTGTATTATTAGTATACTTTGTGTGAGTATGATTTGGGATCTAATTTTTATTCCTAAATTGTTGTATTTTATTTCTATATTATTTATATAGATTTCTTGTGAGGTTGACCTTGGTTTGACTTTAGTTGACTTTAGAGTTGACCATAGTTGACTTTTGACTTAGAATTTATTTATTGACCTAGGAGTTGACTAGTTTGACTTGTTCTCTTTCCGGGACCTTGTATTAATGTGGTATTCCATATCTAGGTCTTCGAGGCACCGAGTCAGACATCTGTGAGACTATTCATTGGACTTCAGGCGAGTACATTCTCTGATAGTTTCTTATTTATGATATCCTCTATGTTCGTTGTATCTAGTGTAGATTTACATGTTTCTCTCGACACTATGGTTACACGGATTGGTATATTCGGATCTCGTCATGAGATGTTATTCCTTGGTATATGGTGTATATGGTGCAAGTATTGTTTCATTGGTTATCTTGTACATGTACAGACACCGATTCTCGGGGAGACTAGCTATCTTCTTGGGGAATCTAGTGCCATAGCATACCGTGGTTGGATCTATTATACCAGTTGGGGGTGGGGAGTATTAGTATAGATATGTGATCAAATCCCTATTGAATAAAGTATTGGTAAGCGAATAGTGTTGATCATGCACCGCACGTATGATTAGCCAGGCCGCATTGTATCTTGCCCAAGCCGATCACATGTTAAGCTAGTACTCACACACTTAGTCATTAGTATTATTGTTTCATTGGCATATTGTTCATTATTGTATTTCTTTCCAGTATTTCCTTATTGTCTATATATCTCTTGTATCTATTGTGCATCTTGTTTATCCACAGCTATTTACTGTTACATAGTTTTTATCATAGATTAGAACTGCTGTTAGAGATGTACTCTGCTCCTTTCCTGACTGGATATATTTTTCCAGATGACACTGAGGAGTACCCTACCTATTATGGACCCTAGGATGTTGTGGGTTTAGATTCGGAGACCCTGGCTCAAGAGGGACTTATCCCAACTGAGACAGTTGACCCTGGAGTGTAGCTTTGTAGTATGGTAGTATTCTTTTGTACTGGATTTGTCTCAAGCTTATTTTTGTTACTCTTCAGACTCATTGATGTATTATTTTAAACTCATAAGTTGATAACTATTCTATTCTTATCTGATTCGTGTTCATTCTATCTTAGTTCTGTGATTGAGTACACTATCTTTTGGTGGTTCATTATATTAGATAGACTTTCTAGACAGCGTTCTACCGCCGATTCTGCGGCGTAGGCTGGGTGTTGTTTCCGACTAGTACCCTTACCCTGGGTGCGGGTCGTGACACGTTTTTGGTGGTGGCCCATGCAGGTCTAGCTTCACAAGTATGTGATGTCGTGGTAGTGCGACAACTTAGTTGTACTACTACGAGCCTACGATAGGATATAGGATATAGGCTGAGATACTCAATCACATCTAGGAAAATTCTTTTGATTCAACTATTCTCCTTTGACATTGATACTTGATCCCTTAAACTGTCCTTTCCTTGATGTCTTACATCTTGTGCCATATTGATTCTCATTCTGTCTTTTTATGATACATACTCGGAGATACTTGCGGAGGCACGCAAGGTTGAGCGGGATCTGGGTTTGAAGACCAAGAGAGACCGTGATTCTTTTCTGGGGGCCAACGGCAGTGCAGTATCTGCCAAACGTCCTCATTTCCAGTCCAGACCTTTCCAGCAGCCACAGCAGAACCAGACTCCAGCTAGAGCGCCTTTTCACCAGGCACCTCAGTAGCAGAGGCAGTTACAGCAGGCCCCATGCAACTTCTGCAAGAAGCCCGGCCACATCTGGGAAGTTTGCAGGAGGAGGCTAGGAGTTTGTTTGTATTGTGGTACTGAAGGGCATCAATCGAGGGAGTATCTGTAGCGCCCCGTTCCCCCGGTGCGGGGAGCGCGGCTAAGAAACACAAGACGGTATCGTTCGATCGGGATAGATTGAATTAAGAACTCGTCCTCGTTATGGATTTGTTTCTTCGGAATCGATTCCCATATTCAGTGGACTGCGCCCCAAGGATCGTCTTAGCGGCAGAGTCAGGAGGGACCTCTCCGCTGCTATCTTTTAATGCCTCGGTTTTCGATGTCGCTTGTTGCTTTCGTGCTTTGAGTTGGTTTTGGGATTTGCTTGTTTTCCTTGAACGGTTTCGATGATTTTCATTGTTTTCGTTCATTGAACTGCACTTCAATTCCGAGATTGGAAAGAGAGGAAGAAGTATTAATCGAGCTGTTCGTGTGCAGGTGAACGAAGCTTCCTCCTGCTCTGTATAATACTTTCCATTCCAAAGAACGGAGTCGTGAAGCGCCTCTTTGCTTCTCCCTTCTAAAATCTAAGTGAGTGGCTACCAACCCGAATAGCTAGCTCTGCTTCCGAGCTTCACTCCTTCGCCCCGATCAAACGATACCAAGTAATAATAAAAGAAACCAAGATAAAAGAGAATAGACTTGGTTAATACTGCTTGTCAATCAAACTGTGAACGGTTACTTACTTGCATGCTTGCTCGCTCGGAAATATTTATCATATGCATAATACAAGTTAGAATGTACGCTCTTCTTTAAATTATGCTATGAACATACTCATCCTGAATGCAATAATCTGATAGGGAGACTATGCCAAAGTAGCTCTCCTCCTGTTACTGTCCCGTGCCTGTTATTGCCCTGATTTGCCTCAACTGCTAACTTAGTGTATATGTTGATCACGGACAACTTGTGCACAAGGCCCTTAGTTCCTGCGGACGGTCGCTGGGGCACTGGCACCGATCCGATCCGGGCGGGAACTCTCCTGTTTAGTCATCCTGTGCAAGGACGGAATGGCTTGCAGCACTCCCGTGCTCTCGCTGCATACCATCCTCGTCAGCGACTAAAATTGGTCCAATATGGCATCCAGCCAGTGATCCCCTGTATATTTAAACCTGTTGCATACTAACTTGTGTCTTCGTTTCAGGGAAGGCATGGTAAGTATTGTGCAGGTAATTCAGACGGTCAGGTAAAATCCACCGAACGGTGGCATGTTCATTTCAGTAAATTCAATATGCTGTTTAACTGTAAATGAACTAAGGCAAGATAGAAACCAACCAAATATGCATGCTTCACTAAACAACGTGTTGATTGGTATAGTCAGGCTAGCTCGCCTTCACCAGCATGTTTCGATATGCTGACCCTCGTTGAAACAGGTTCTCCGCACTAAGGCGAACCGAGCGAGGAGCCGAAGTCGTCTTCCCGATCCAGTCCAGCTGTTAGCGCACCTTCACCGCGCCTCGAAGCCTTTGAAGCCGAAGCTGCAACTCTTCATACACAAATGCAGCTCCGTGGCAAGGCGATCCTCCAGCCTGGAGGTCTTATCATTTTGAGTTTATAAAAGGATGTAATGCAAAGGACTGCTATCTCATTTTGAGTCAACCCTTTTGTAAGCCGTTCGGCATATTAGCTGACTCGTTCAAGAGTTTGTAATAGATGTTCATTATCAATAAAGAGAACTTTTCTATGTTTCAAATCTGTGTTTCAATTTATCTGCGTACTCTGAATACGTGCTTGCTATGCAAATCATTAAAAAGCCTTGTGCGGGCGCAACTCCAGGCCCGCACGGCGGTCACGACTCGGGGGACGCCTCGGGGCGTGACATAGTGGTATCAGAGCACAGATTCAAAGTTCCTTAGACTTCGTGCTGGAAAAGTTCCTTTAACGATCAATTCCTGTGCGAACTCTTGAACTCGCTAGGCCAAAATGAGATACATTCATGCAATAAGTCCATAATACATTATGATCCTAATGTAATTTACCTTCTTTTGAAGGAATGGATCCAGCGCAATCTGTAGCGCAGCCACCGATTGAAACACAAGAGAGCAGTTCAGGCAATTCGGGAAGCT
The DNA here is from genome assembly GCA_036927795.1 of Iris macrosiphon. Classification (NCBI taxonomy): domain Eukaryota; kingdom Viridiplantae; phylum Streptophyta; class Magnoliopsida; order Asparagales; family Iridaceae; genus Iris; species Iris macrosiphon. The sequence goes on along the minus strand of JAYESA010000012.1, from coordinate 54,200,927 downwards.
CTCGGAGCCAAAGAGGCATGTCTCAAGTCGACCCGCTTGAGCGGTTAATGCAAATGTTAGAATCGCAACGACAACGAGACGATGCCCGCCAAGCTAAGCTCGAGAGTAATCTAGAGACCCGATTCTCAGTCCAACAGAAGCAGGTCGATACCCTGCATCAGATCGTTCAGACTTTGGCTGCCAACCATTCCGCCGCAACAGCAGCGACTCCGGTGGAACAGCCCGTGCTTGAAGTGGAGACGCCTCAAATCCCAAGGCCGAGGGACGTGATTGCCTTCAACTTGGGCCAATTCAAGAAAGTCTGCAACACCCCGTTCAACGGGACTGAGGACCCAGTGGTAGCTTTAGATTGGCTAGCAGAACTTGAAGACCACTTCACTCTGCTAGAGGTCCCCGAAGATAGGCGCGTCGCCTGCGCGCAACTGCAGCTCCGCCTCGACGCACACGATTGGTGGGACGTGCATCGACGATCTCTCCAACTTGATCACGGAGAGGAGGCGATCTCGTGGACGACCTTTCGTGCCGCGTTTGAAGAGGAGTTTATACCGCCTCTAGTACAACGCAAAATGGAAAATGACTTCGTGCAGCTGAGGCAGGGCAGTATGACAGTTAAGCAATACTCCGCCGAGTTCAACCGACTCTCGAAGTTCGCTAGGGCCTATTTACCTGATGCAGCGAGTCGAGCTAGAAGGTTTGAAGGTGGACTACGCCCTGCCATCTATTCGCACGTAGTCAACAATCAGTACGGAACAATGCGTGAAGTCATGAATCACGCCTTGTCGCTCGAACCACTCTATCCTCACGTTTCCACCGGCGCTGTGCATACCTACAATCACAAACGCCAAGGCAGCGAGGGAGGAAACAACGCTGCAAAGCGTCACAATGATGGCGGAAAGCAGAAGACAAATCCCAACCAAACATGTAACTTCTGTAGGAAGCCAGGGCACCTGTTCAAGGATTGTCGAAAGCGACTCGGGAATTGCCTCCGTTGTGGTGATCCAACCCACCGGGTGGATGCTTGTCCTGTCCCGGATCGCCGCCCTCGACATAATGCTCCCTAAACGGTAGGCCCTATTCTTAAGTTTCGGGACGAAACTTCCAATTGGTTGGGTAGGATGTAGCGCCCCGTTCCCCCGGTGCGGGGAGCGCGGCTAAGAAACACAAGACGGTATCGTTCGATCGGGATAGATTGAATTAAGAACTCGTCCTCGTTATGGATTTGTTTCTTCGGAATCGATTCCCATATTCAGTGGACTGCGCCCCAAGGATCGTCTTAGCGGCAGAGTCAGGAGGGACCTCTCCGCTGCTATCTTTTAATGCCTCGGTTTTCGATGTCGCTTGTTGCTTTCGTGCTTTGAGTTGGTTTTGGGATTTGCTTGTTTTCCTTGAACGGTTTCGATGATTTTCATTGTTTTCGTTCATTGAACTGCACTTCAATTCCGAGATTGGAAAGAGAGGAAGAAGTATTAATCGAGCTGTTCGTGTGCAGGTGAACGAAGCTTCCTCCTGCTCTGTATAATACTTTCCATTCCAAAGAACGGAGTCGTGAAGCGCCTCTTTGCTTCTCCCTTCTAAAATCTAAGTGAGTGGCTACCAACCCGATTAGCTAGCTCTGCTTCCGAGCTTCACTCCTTCGCCCCGATCAAACGATACCAAGTAATAATAAAAGAAACCAAGATAAAAGAGAATAGACTTGGTTAATACTGCTTGTCAATCAAACTGTGAACGGTTACTTACTTGCATGCTTGCTCGCTCGGAAATATTTATCATATGCATAATACAAGTTAGAATGTACGCTCTTCTTTAAATTATGCTATGAACATACTCATCCTGAATGCAATAATCTGATAGGGAGACTATGCCAAAGTAGCTCTCCTCCTGTTACTGTCCCGTGCCTGTTATTGCCCTGATTTGCCTCAACTGCTAACTTAGTGTATATGTTGATCACGGACAACTTGTGCACAAGGCCCTTAGTTCCTGCGGACGGTCGCTGGGGCACTGGCACCGATCCGATCCGGGCGGGAACTCTCCTGTTTAGTCATCCTGTGCAAGGACGGAATGGCGTGCAGCACTCCCGTGCTCTCGCTGCATACCATCCTCGTCAGCGACTAAAATTGGTCCAATATGGCATCCAGCCAGTGATCCCCTGTATATTTAAACCTGTTGCATACTAACTTGTGTCTTCGTTTCAGGGAAGGCATGGTAAGTATTGTGCAGGTAATTCAGACGGTCAGGTAAAATCCACCGAACGGTGGCATGTTCATTTCAGTAAATTCAATATGCTGTTTAACTGTAAATGAACTAAGGCAAGATAGAAACCAACCAAATATGCATGCTTCACTAAACAACGTGTTGATTGGTATAGTCAGGCTAGCTCGCCTTCACCAGCATGTTTCGATATGCTGACCCTCGTTGAAACAGGTTCTCCGCACTAAGGCGAACCGAGCGAGGAGCCGAAGTCGTCTTCCCGATCCAGTCCAGCTGTTAGCGCACCTTCACCGCGCCTCGAAGCCTTTGAAGCCGAAGCTGCAACTCTTCATACACAAATGCAGCTCCGTGGCAAGGCGATCCTCCAGCCTGGAGGTCTTATCATTTTGAGTTTATAAAAGGATGTAATGCAAAGGACTGCTATCTCATTTTGAGTCAACCCTTTTGTAAGCCGTTCGGCATATTAGCTGACTCGTTCAAGAGTTTGTAATAGATGTTCATTATCAATAAAGAGAACTTTTCTATGTTTCAAATCTGTGTTTCAATTTATCTGCGTACTCTGAATACGTGCTTGCTATGCAAATCATTAAAAAGCCTTGTGCGGGCGCAACTCCAGGCCCGCACGGCGGTCACGACTCGGGGGACGCCTCGGGGCGTGACAGTATCCTCGTCGTGCAGTTTAAGGAGCAGCTCCAGCTCCGAGGACACAGACGAGACCACCTGCAGCACAGCCGAGGGGACTGCTTCCGACACAGCAGCAGCGTTTTGTCCAGCATCAACAGCAGGGAGGTGCTCGGCAGGGACGAGCGTTTTCTATGACCGTCGAAGAGGAGGAACCCACAGGAGATGTCATCGCAGGTTCTATTCTTCTTGATTCCATTCTAGCTTTAGCTTTGTTTGATAGTGGTGCTTCCCATAGTTTTGTATCTGTTTCTTTTGCTCTGAAGCATGGTTTGGTAGCTGAGTCTTTGCTTAGGACTTGCAAGATCATGACCGGGGGAGGCATTATCCTGGTTAATGATATTTGCAAGGATCGAAGAGTTACTCTGGGAGGCCGGTAGTTGAGTGCGTGTCTACTTGTAATGCCACTTCCAAGCTATGACATTGTACTTGGGATGGATTGGTTGAGTAGGCACCGTGCTAGCATAGACTGTAGAGGAGGTAGAGTTTTGTTTGGTCCGCCAGGAGAGCCAGAGTTCGAGTTTACTAGAGGAGCTGCGGAGCAGGAAGAAGGCATTATTTGTAGAGCTATGGTAGAAGACAAGGAGTTGCCACATCCGTTGATAGCATAATTCTTGGATGTGTTTTCTGAGGAATTGCCAGGATTGCCACCAGATCGAGATGTTGAATTTTCTATAGACTTAGTGCCAGGTGCAGAACCAATTTCGCAACATGTCTATAGAGTAAACAACAGCGAGCTGGTCGAGTTGAAGAAGCAGGTGGACGAATTGCAGGATAAGGGGTTTATCAGATCGAGTTCTTCACCATGGGGAGCCCCGGTATTGTTTGTACCGAAGAAGGATGGATCGGTGCGCATGTGCATTGATTACAGGGCTTTGAATAATCTCACTATCAAGAATAAGTATCCTTTGCCACGGATTGATGATCTGTTTGATCAGTTGAGTGGTGCGAAGGTGTTTTCTAAGATAGATTTGAGATCAGGCTACCATCAAGTGAAGGTGAAGCCGGAGGACATACCGAAGACTGCTTTTAGAACTCGGTATGGTCAGTACGAGTTTATGGTGATGCCGTTTGGTTTGACTAATGCACCGGCGGTATTTATGAACTTGATGAACAAGGTGTTCCACCAGTACCTTGACAAGTTCGTGGTGGTGTTCATCGACGACATATTCATATACTCGAGGACACCGGAGGAGCATGAGGAGCATTTGAGGATTGTGTTGGATGTGCTGAGGAAGGAGAAGTTGTATGGGAAGTTGTCCAAATGTGAGTTTTTTTTGGACAAAGTAGAATTCTTGGGGCATGTTGTGACTGGTGATGGTATTTCAGTGGATCCGAAGAAGATTTCAGCAGTAGAATCTTGGAAGACTCCGAGTTCGGTAGCAGAGATCAGGAGTTTCTTGGGATTGGCAGGCTATTACAGGAAGTTTGTGCAAGATTTTTTGAGGATTGCCGAGCCGATGACCAGACTCACAAGGAAGGATGTGGAGTTTGTTTGGACGGAGGATTGCCAGGTTGCTTTTGAGGAGTTGAAGAAGAGGTTGACGTCTGCTCCTATTTTGACGTTGCCATCAGGGTCCGGAGGTTTCACTATTTATAGTGATGCATCGGGAAAGGGTTTGGGTTGTGTTTTTCAGCAGCATGGGAAAGTGATTGCCTATGCATCCAGGCAATTGCGTCCTCATGAAAAGAACTATCCTACCCATGATTTGGAGTTGGCAGCTGTCATATTCGCCCTGAAGTTGTAGAAACATTATTTGTACGGAGAGCGTGTGGAGATCTTCACAGACCACAAAAGCTTGAAGTACGTTTTCACGCAGAAGGAGTTGAACATGAGGCAGCGTCGGTGGTTGGAATTGATGAAGGATTTTGATATCTCTTTGCAATATTATCCTGGGAAAGCCAATGTAGTTGCCGATGCTTTGAGCAGGTATCCGGTAGCTATGTTCTTGACGCAGGATCGATATCTGTTGGAGGACTTGGAGAGCTTGGACATTGAGGTGATTGTTCCTGGGTGTGCTATACAGATGTGGGGATTGCAGATACACTCAGATTTGATGGACAGGATCAAGACAGCACAGTATGATGATGTATCTTTGAGGAGTATCAGAGCTCAGGTGAGAGCAGGATTGGAGGATGATTTCACTATTGCAGAGGATGGATCCTTGAGGCATGGAGTTAGATTGTGTGGCCTAGTGGGGAGTTGCGCGAGGAGGTGTTGCAGGAAGCGCATCGCTCTCAGTATTCCATACATCCAGGTGCTAACAAGATATATCGGGATATGCGAGAGAGTGTTTGGTGGTATGGCATGAAGAGGGAAGTGGCACAGTTTGTATCCAGATGCTTAGTGTGCCAGCAGGTGAAAGCCGAGAGGCAGAGGCCAGGAGGTTTACTTCAGCCATTACCCATTCCAGAGTGGAAGTGGGAACACATTACTATGGATTTTGTGTCCGGACTTCCACGATCTCTAGGAGGGAAAGACGCGATTTGGGTCATTGTTGATAGGCTGACCAAGTCGGCCCACTTTTTGCCTTTCAAGGTGGGTTTGTCTACGGAGAAGCTGGCAGAGATGTATGTGAGGCAGATCGTTAGGATACATGGAGTTCCCGTCAGCATAGTCTCAGATCGGGATAGTCGTTTCACTTCTCATTTCTGGAGGAGTTTGCAGGAGAGTTTGGGCACTCAGCTCAAGTTTAGTACTGCATATCATCCCCAGACAGATGGGCAGTCAGAGAGGACTATCCAGACTCTCGAGGATATGTTGCGCACTTGTGTACTAGATTTCGGGGGTTCTTGGGAGGACCATCTCTATTTGGTAGAGTTTGCTTACAACAACAGTTACCAGGCCAGTATAGAGATGTCACCTTTTGAAGCTCTATATAGTCGGAGGTGTCGTACTCCTTTGTCTTGGGACGATGTTGGAGAGAGAGTTTTGCTTGGGCCAGAGATGGTTGTGGATGCAGCAGAGAAGGTTCAGTTGATCAGAGACAGACTTCGAGTGGCGCAGGACAGACAGCGGCATTGGGCCGATAGCCATCGGAGACCTTTGGAGTTCGAAGTATAGTTTAGATTTTGTTTGTGCTTGTTCTTGTTTGTTATAGATAAAGTTCTTAAGTTGGTGTTTTGTTCTAGGTGGGTGGTTTGGTGTTTCTGAGGATTTCTCCGACACGAGGTACGATTCGCTTCGGTGGAGGCGGAAAGCTTAGTCAGCGATTCATCGGACCTTCCACTATTCTAGAGAGGGTCGGTGCAGTTGCTTATAGACTAGACTTGCCACCTGCATTGGAGGGAGTGCACAACGTGTTTCATGTGTCGCAGTTGAGACGATACGTGGCAGATCCTAGTCATGTATTGGATCACTCGGAGATAGAGGTGGACCCTACTCTTAGCTATCCAGAGCAGCCAGTTGAGATTCTGGATCGGAGAGAGAAGGTGCTGAGGAACCAGACTATTCCTTTGGTGCGCGTCGCATGGAGGCATCACTCTCCGGAGGAGTCTACCTGGGAGAGAGAGAGAGGATGACATGAGAGAGCGTTATCCATATTTGTTTGTACCTTGAGGTATGTTATTTCTAGTTATGTTCTGTTCATTGTTATGTTCTGTTCATTAGTTAGTTGTGATTCTTTAGTTCTGTTCTGTGTTTTTCTGGGGGTAGTTTTCGTCTTTGAATTTCGAGGACGAAATTATTTTAAGGAGGGTAGACTTGTCACTACCACATTTTAGGAAAAAGGGTATTTTAGTAATTTTCTATTTAAATAAATATTGTGCATGGTAAATAATTTTGTTGCATTATTTAATTATTGGTTGGATGTTATTTAATTATTTTGGACTTATTTTAGTGGACCCAACTAGTTTAGATTGGACCCATGGACCAACATGAATTAAATAGTTAGATTTGGCCCATTTAGAAAGCCCATGGTTAAGGAGATGGATTAAATTAATTAAGTGATTAGACTAGAAGCTTCCTTCCTTAATTATTTCTTCATGAGAGGCCCCAAGGGGTACATTGGACATTTTACAATTGCTTGGGAGAGGGGCAAGGCCGGCCTGTTAAAAGAGGGGGGGGGGGGGAATTTCTCTCTCCTCTCATTCTCATTCCAAATCTAGATCTAGAATTTTCCACTCCCAAATTCCGTCCATTCCCATTCCAATTCCCTACCAAATTTATTCCAAATTCTTCCCAATTCACCATTAGAGAAGAAGGAAGCAAGGATCTACAAAGAGGAGCAAGGATCTACAATTTGGAAGCAAGTTCTTCTCAATTGGAGGTTTCATTGGGAATCCATCTCCCAATAGGTATAATTCAGATTTTCCCATTTAAATAGCTTCTAAATCTGAGATTTAATCATGTAAAATCAACCTATATGTATGTACTACCCATAGGACTTTGTTTTGTGTTCATAGGAGACCCATGGAGAAAGTTATGGTACTTTTTGTGTTAATTTTGTTGGAATTCCGAATTTACATTTTGTTGTGTGTATCAATTGATCCTATAGATCAATTGGACATGAGCTTATGTGTTTGGGGCTAGTGTTGTGTCCATAATTTGGTACATGTGGTTCGTATCCCAACTATTTGGTGATATGTGTCATTTTGGGGGTTTCCCTCCGACACGGGGCTTTGAACATGTCATATTTTGACACGGACACATAGATCTACTTTTGACACTTTGATTTATTCATAAATATTATTTGTGATTTGTTTGTATCCTTCGGGGTACAATTGGTTGTGTGTTGGACTCGTGTCACATGCGTATCCTAGATCTAGTGGGATACGGTGTGATACTCTCCAATTGTGTGGATTTTTGAATAGATCTAATTATGTATGTTTTAAATTCTTCATTTATAATTAGTAAATATATATAGATATTATATATTATTTTAGTGTATTTATTATGGTATTTATTGTAGCATAGATCTATATATTTCTATGTGTTCTAATGTGATGTATAAATATATATATGTAGCTTTCTTGCATGCAAATATATATGTACTTATGTTAATAACATAAATTATACATAAATGTTTTATAAAATATATTTATGTGTTTAAATGTGTAATTATATTATTTATAATTATTATGTAATTATTTGGATATTAATGAATATATTTTTATGTGTGCTTCTAGCCATGTAAAATACATACATTAATATGTGCATGTGTTTGGTATTTTAATTTTGTAAGTTTATATGTAGGTATATATAAGTATATAGTTATTAAATTGTTTTATATATATATATGCATTTTGATTTATATATGTATATATATAGGTATTTTTGTGAGGTGTAATACTAATAATAATATATTATTTTATTTGTATAAATATTGGTTTGTATATACATTATTTAGAGTGTGCATTAATTGTATTATTAGTATACTTTGTGTGAGTATGATTTGGGATCTAATTTTTATTCCTAAATTGTTGTATTTTATTTCTATATTATTTATATAGATTTCTTGTGAGGTTGACCTTGGTTTGACTTTAGTTGACTTTAGAGTTGACCATAGTTGACTTTTGACTTAGAATTTATTTATTGACCTAGGAGTTGACTAGTTTGACTTGTTCTCTTTCCGGGACCTTGTATTAATGTGGTATTCCATATCTAGGTCTTCGAGGCACCGAGTCAGACATCTGTGAGACTATTCATTGGACTTCAGGCGAGTACATTCTCTGATAGTTTCTCATTTATGATATCCTCTATGTTCGTTGTATCTAGTGTAGATTTACATGTTTCTCTCGACACTATGGTTACACGGATTGGTATATCCGGATCTCGTCATGAGATGTTATTCCTTGGTATATGGTGTATATGGTGCAAGTATTGTTTTATTGGTTATCTTGTACATGTACAGACACCGATTCTCGGGGAGACTAGCTATCTTCTTGGGGAATCTAGTGCCATAGCATACCGTGGTTGGATCTATTATACCAGTTGGGGGTGGAGAGTATTAGTATAGATATGTGATCAAATCCCTATTGAATAAAGTATTGGTAAGCGAATAGTGTTTATCATGCACCGCACGTATGATTAGCCAGGCCGCATTGTATCTTGCCCAAGCCGATCACATGTTAAGCTAGTACTCACACACTTAGTCATTAGTATTATTGTTTCATTGGTATATTGTTCATTATTGTATTTCTTTCCAGTATTTCCTTATTGTCTATATATCTCTTGTATCTATTGTGCATCTTGTTTATCCACAGCTATTTACTGTTACATAGTTTTTATCATAGATTAGAACTGCTGTTAGAGATGTACTCTGCTCCTTTCCTGACTGGATATATTTTTCCAGATGACACTAAGGAGTACCCTACCTATTATGGACCCCAGGATATTGTGGGTTTAGATTCGGAGACCCTGGCTCAAGAGGGACTTATCCCAACTGAGACAGTTGACCCTGGAGTGTAGCTTTGTAGTATGGTAGTATTCTTTTGTACTGGATTTGTCTCCAGCTTATTTTTGTTACTCTTCAGACTCATTGATGTATTATTTTAAACTCATGAGTTGATGACTATTCTATTCTTATCTGATTCGTGTTCATTCTATCTTAGTTTTGTGATTGAGTACACTATCTTTTGGTGGTTCATTATATTAGATAGACTTTCTAGATAGCGTTCTACCGCCGATTCTGCGGCGTAGGCTGGGCGTTGTTTCCGACTAGTACCCTTATCCCGGGTGCGGGTCGTGACATAACTCCCCCTGAGCCGTGGGCCTAACACCTCTTATATCCTTCCCCTGTTCCTCTTCACTCTCCTTCTCAACCGTTCCTCCATGCCATACTCCTAAATCGGTTGCCAAGCTCTCAACAATCTCCCTCTCTCGCCTCATACTCTCAATGTCAGGACTTGCCCATGGATGAGGTTCCCTCCTGATGGTAGTATGGTTCAAGCTCCCTGAAGTGAACATCCATGCTCATAAACCTCTTCTTCTATATTGGGTTCCAGCATACGTACCCCTTCCGAGTCGCCGAATAGCCCACAAAGACACACTTGATTGCTCTAGGGTCAAGTTTCCCAACAGAAGGTCTGTTGTCCTTCACAAAACATATGCAGCTAAACACCTTCAGCGGGAGTATCCCACTATTATTTTCTTACAATATCTCACATGGAGAGTTCCATTCCAGTACTTTCGAGGGCATTATGTTGATCAGTTGACCTGTTGTCAATACTGCATGCCCCTACAGACTTTGTGGGACATTCATGGAGATCATCATGCTCATTGCCAACTCTAGAAGGTATTTGTTCTTCCTTTTTGTTACTCCATTATGTGCTGGTGTATATGTACAGGTGGTCTGATGCTATCCCTTGGGCTGACAGATATTTCTCAAGTGCTTTGTTGGTATACTATGTCCTATTGTCAGAAATTAGTCCCTTCACCACTGTTTTGTACTGAGTTTGGACATGTTTATGAAAGTCCCGGAAACAGGCATAGACATTACTCTTATTCTTCATCAAATACAGCCAGGTGACACTAGATGAACAATCAATAAAAGAAACGAAATACTTGTAATCATTCATAGTATTTATGGCGTACGACCCCCAAATATCAGAATATATAATATCAAAAATAGAAGAGCTCATATGGCCTGCACTAACATATTAGCTCTTAGTAAGTTTGCCTAAATCACATGCATCATATAGTAGTTTATCCTTATTTGCTTTCTC
>JAYESA010000012.1:54182873-54185373 GCA_036927795.1 Iris macrosiphon | reverse complement strand
GTATCTTGCACCGTATTGACTTCTTTTGTTCTGTGTTCTTCTTGATTCCATTCCAGCACTTGCTTTAATTGATTCCGGTGCTTTCCATTGCTTTGTGTCTGTATCTTTTGCTGTTATACACCATCTTGTTGCTGAACCTTTAGCTAGACTCTACAAGATCACGACCGGGGGTGGTATCATCCTAGTCAGTGATGTCTGCAGAGATCGGAGAGTTACCTTGGGAGGCCGGGAGTTGAGTGTGTGCCTACTCGTAATGCCACTTCCGAGCTACGATATTGTACTCGGGATGGATTGGTTGAGTATGCATTGTGCTAGTATAGGTTGTCGTGGAGGCAGAGTTTTGTTTAGTCCGCCTGGTGAGCCAGAGTTTCAGTTTGCCAGAGGAGCAGCGGAGCAGACCGAGGGAGTCTTCTGCGGAGCCCTGGTGGTAGAGCCGAGGTTGCTACATCCACTGATAGAGGAGTACATGGATGTCTTTCCGGAGGAGTTGCCAGGGTTACCTCCGGACAGAGATGTGGAGTTCTCTATAGACTTGGTGCCAGACGCGGAGCCGATATCCCAGTACGTCTATAAAGTCAGCAACAGTGAGCTGATAGAGTTGAAGAAGCAGGTGGATGAGCTTCAGGACAAGGGATTTATCAGATCTAGTTCTTCTCCGTGGGGTGCTCCGGTACTTTTTGTGCCGAAGAAGGATGGGTCGATACGGATGTGTATCGACTACAGGGCTCTGAACAACCTCACAATCAAGAACAAGTATCTGCTGCCGCGTATTGATGATCTTTTTGACCAGTTGAGCGGAGCGAGGGTGTTTTCCAGTATTGATCTGAGGACAGGCTACCACCAGGTGAAGGTCAGGAAGGAGGATATTCCGAAGACAGCTTTTCGGACCAGGTATGGACAGTATGAGTTCATGGTGATGCCGTTTGGGTTGACTAATGCCCCGGCAGTGTTCATGAATCTGATGAACAAGGTGTTCCATCAGCATTTGGACAGGTTTGTGGTGGTGTTTATAGATGACATCTTGGTGTATTCGAAGACCCCAGAGGAGAATGAGGAGCATCTGAGGATAGTGCTGGAGACTCTCAGGAAGGAGAAGCTTTATGGAAAGCTTTCGAAGTGCGAGTTCTTCCTTGACAAGGTTGAAATCTTTGGTCATGTGGTGACTGGAGAGGGTATCTCGGTGGATCCGAGAAAGATCATGGCAGTTGAGGCATGGAGTGCTCCGAGTTCAGTAGCCGAGGTCAGGAGTTTCCTGGGACTAGCAGGTTACTACAGGAGATTTGTTCAGGACTTTTCCCGGATTGCAGAGCCGTTGTCCAGGCTGACTCGGAAGGACGTGGAGTTTGTTTGGTCAGAGGAGTGCCAGATCGCCTTTGATGAGTTGAAGAGGAGGTTGACGACAGCTCCAGTGTTAACATTGCTATCAGGTTCTGGAGGATTCACTATCTATAGTGATGCATCGGGGAAGGGACTGGGTTGTGTGTTGCAGCAGAATGGGAGGGTGATTGCCTATGCTTCTAGGCAATTACGTCCTCATGAGAAGAAATACCCTACCCACGATTTGGAGTTGGCAGCGGTCATCTTTGCTCTGAAGTTGTGGAAACACTATTTATACGGAGAGCGTGTGGAGATCTTCACAGACCACAAGAGCTTGAAGTATGTGTTTACCCAAAAAGAGCTGAACATGAGGCAGAGGAGATGGTTGGAGTTGATGAAAGACTTCGATATATTATTGCAGTACCATCCAGGGAAGGCGAACGTAGTTGCGGATGCGTTGAGCAGGTATCCGGTAGCTATGTGCCTGACTACAGATCGTTATCTTCTGGCAGATCTAGAGAGCTTGGGCATTGAGATAATAGTGCCTGGAGTTGAGATGCAGATGTGGGAACTACAGATTCAGTCAGAGTTAGTAGACCGGATCAGGGCTACACAGTTTGAAGATGAGTCCCTGAGCATCAGGGCGCAGGTTCAGATGGGATTATCAGATGACTTCACCATTGCTGATGATGGTTCATTGCGCACGGTACCAGGTTGTGTGTGCCGAGTGGATCGTTGTGCGAGGAGGTTCTTCAGGAGGCGCATCGATCCCAGTATTCTACGCATCCAGGTGCCAACAAGATGTATAGAGATCTGAGAGAGCATGTATAGTGGTACGGGATAAAGTGGGAGGTAGCACGCTTCGTATCCCATGCTTAGTGTGCCAACAGGTGAAGGCGGAGAGGCAGAGGCCAGGAGGTTTGCTCCAGCCGTTACCCATTCCGGAGTGGAAATGAGAGCATATGACCATGGATTTTGTTTCTGGACTTCCCCGTTCTCCAGGCGGGAAGGATGCGATTTGGGTCATTGTGGACAGGTTGACCAAATCGGCCCACTTTCTACCATTCAAAGTGGGTACGTCTACAGAGAGATTAACAGAGATGTATGTGCGCCAGATAGTCAGACTGCATGGAGTTCCTGTGAGCATAGTATCAGACTGGGACAGTCGCTTTACTTCGCATTT